>JAPYZL010107578.1:0-15214 GCA_030522825.1 Platygaster orseoliae
AATGTTCAATTTCGACTTTTTTGATTTTTGAATTTATCTGGTACTTGGACAATACTTATACCCGCGTTCGAGCGCAGAGCGGGTTTTTGCATTGGCACCTTCGTTTGTAGAAAATAAATGAATTTCATAAAAACATTATATTAATGTGACTTCAAATACTTTTCAAACCACCTACTACCACCAACATACGAAAAAATAAGGGTGGGGGGGGGGGGCGCCAAAAAGGCTGTCGCCCGTAGCGCTTGAAGACCTAGCGCCGGCCCTGTTAAAGAAGTTGAAATTATTAGCGCAATGAGAGAAAAATCTAGTACTTTTTACTAAAAAAAATAATAATTGGGGATTTTATGTACTAGAACAAATGGAAAGTAATAATAATGATGTAGATTTTCCTAGAATACAGTAATTTTTCAACAATTATAGTACAAATTACTAGATTTTTTTCTCAATGTGTAATAGTGAAACAAGTAATCCATTTTGATAAAATCGAAAGAAGAGCTGATCGAGTCACTGCCTCTGACATTCAAATGGGAACATGAAAGGGCACCTGAGCATCGACGCCGTTACCTATTCGTATATATATCTCCTCTCAAAGGAATCATTTATCAACATATTTGATACGCTCCCACGTGCTTATGCCAAAAGATACGCCAGCGCCTCAGCCACGGACCAAGCTCATCCTTCTCTGTACTTTTATAGAAATAATATGCTAATATTGAAGGGGCGGAGTTTAAAAAGTGCTCCGATAAATTCTTGAGACTCTGGGCGTAATTTTCCCTCCGCGTTTCGTACAACTTTGAAAGATTCTTTTTACGCCGTTTCCGTCGAAAGGAAGCCTTCTTTCGCTCTCGCGCGAGTCATAAGATTTTCGCGAAAATTTATCGCCGGTCAGGATTTTTTTTATAAACCAATGCAGAATGTACTGGAAAAGTTTTAGTTGGATCTGTGCAATGCGTATGTATAAATCCTTACAACTCTGAAATGAGTTCGAGTTTTAAAAATCTGAAAATCCCAAAACGTGGCATGTATATCTTATATATATAAATAATATCACTACTTGTTATAAAATTTATTAGGTGACGTTTTTCTCAATGATTTAATGGTGAGGGCAAAATATATGCCGAAAGCTTGAAAAAAAAATTGGTTTTCGTCATTCCCTTTGTGGATTTTCTGGCTCCAAAATAGATCGGTTGACGACACGCAATATTATATTGAATAATTGTTTTAACTTCATATTCCGGAACACTTAATTCTCGAAATCCTTATAAATTTAAAAAAACATTTGAAGCATATAACTCTGAAAAAATTTGAGAGACAAATTTGTCTCTTGGTTGCTCTCATATCGATTTCTTCAAGTCTCTGAAAAGGAATAATGTTGTATTTCCGGGCGGTCAATCAGCTTTGACCGAGCGTCTTTTGATAGTCAAATCCATCGAAAAAAGGATGGAGAAGAATTCGTGCAACAGCCAACAAAAATAAAAATGCACCATGAAAATTCTGATGCTTTCGTAAAAGTTTTTTTGTCAATCACGCAGAAGGAAATCAACAGATAACTGTAATATAACACCAATAAAATATCATTATATATTATTAGAAGATTCGTAAAGTTGTTAAACTTAAAAAAGAAATGAATGATGATTTTTTTTTTATGAATCAGCTATACATTATTAGAAGAATGAAAAAAGTTGAAAGACTTATTGTAAAAACAAAAAAGGAGATGTGTACTCTATAAATTTATCATTCTTATGTATAGTAAATTTTAATTGAAAGAAACTGGATATGGTTAATGAATGTATATTTTCTATTTTTTTTTTTTTTTTTTTTTTTAACAACTTTTGGGGACTCATCTTATTTTTCTCTCCGGGGCCCCATTGACTGTTGTTACCGCGTTTGGTAAAAATATGGAAGACTTCTATCAAAAAAACCAAAGAAATTCGTTATTAAAAAAAATAAAAAATAAGACTTGGCTATTAGTCAGTATGATTTTCTGAAAGTAGTTTGTATTTTAATTTAATTTTTTTTTTCGGATTTTGATGATTATCAGAGACAGATACTTTACCGACAATAAATAATCTTTCACGAACCTTGCAAATATTTGGGTGATGTCGTTTCTTCATTGCCATTTGCCATCATCTATTTATTTTGGCTACTAGTCGATATGATACCATTTCAAGATTAATTAAAACACTTGTTCACTTATTAGATATCGACGTTAAGTAACAATATTAAGGATAAAACGATTTTCCAGTTAATGATAATTATTTTTATGACTCTTTTGAGTTCTTGTTTTGGACAAATTTTCTTTTCTTCCAAAAATTTTTTTAATGACTTGGTAATTTCTTCATTATCATTGTATCATTCAGTGAAAAATCACTGCAATCATTTATAACAGTCATATTTACATTATTACAGAATAAGTTACATTATAATTATGTGTTTCGATCATGTTTGATCTAATATACAAAAAAAAAGTATATTTATTTTTTGTAGAAAATTAACGATTCTTGTATTTTGATTGTTCCACTTTTTTCAAACTTCTCAACTTTTTTCTTGTAAAGCAAATTCTCTATTTCATGAAAGGTATTATATAAACTGGCTAATATTTTTCAAGATTTTTCATGTTTTTATTTTTTATACAATTTTATTGGGTATTCTTCTTGTTTTTTGCCAACTTTGAGCAATTTTATACATTTTCATAGAGATTCGTAAAATTATATATCTCTAAAACTGAATGTGTTTCAGATTTCTTGTATTTTACGAATTTTTTTAAAAAACAGTATCTTAAAAAATACTTTTTACTCTACATATTTCCGGTGCTTCCAGAGTTTTTCGTATTTTTTCTGTATTTTTCAACAATCAAAGTTTACCAGGTTTCTACTTTTTCTAGAATTTATTTAAAAAACTATATCAACATAAATCTTCAGTATTGAATGCATTTCGAGTATTTTTCATCTTTTTCAATATTTATAAAGTTTTTAGGTGAGATTTCTCAGATTTTTTACAGACATCTAGGATTTTCCAAAATTCATATGTAAATTTCTGGAATTTGATTCTCTATTATTCAAAGTCATGGAAATTAAAAATATTTCGTTAAATTATCCAGACAACAATATTTCTATGAATTTATAATATTTTAAAGACATTTTTTCGTGATTCGTGAAATTTCACAAACTAGCATTTTTTTTTTTAATTTCTGTCTAGATTTTAAGAAATAGATGCTCTACGATACAAAGTGTTATAGATTTTATCGGTGTTCCTGCATATACTCTAAACAAAACAACATCCATATCGAGTTTTATTATAAAATTCTATTGTTTTCACCTTTTCTAGTAATTTTTTTCTTGGATTCTTCATATTTTCAAATATTTCTATGACTGATACGTAAAAAAAACCCATTTTTTGAACGCTCCGAAAAAATATCTGAAAAGGTGCAAAAACACAACTCAACGAATTACAGTAAGAAATTCATGTTTATTTTCGTCATAACTATAATCACTGAACAGCCGTAACCAACTAAATAAATAGTATCTTATGCTGAAATTGACGTCAACAGTCTTGTTACGATACTTGCTCCCGAATCGTGCAACTTTTTCAAGATGAACGAAAATGCAAACGTCTATACATTCTAGAACTCGATAGTTACAACAACTGCTGAAGTATAGTTATCGTAAATTTTCAAATCACATCATGATCGACTTAATTTTTCCCGTTTTTGGAAAATTTTTCATGCCTCTGACTTGTACCAAGTACGGCATCTACTTACCCTAAAATCGTTTGATATTTTTTATAAAGACGGGAAGTTCCGAAAACAACTTGCGACGAATCTAGCAATTGGCAGTGACGGTACGGAATTTATTATTTTTTTTTCTAACTTCGTGTTCAGCTTTTGTCTCATAGATAATTTTGAAATATTGTATATACATTCTTCATAAATGCGGTGAGAATAACAAACGGTGAAGTACGTTTTCAACGGTGATAAATCGCAGAGAAAGCATATTTCTTAAGCTCAGATTTGAGATCGAGATATATATTTTATTATAATCTTATAGTGTCAATCAAAGAATTACTGTGATTACATAAATATTGCATAAAATAAAACGTGAATATCGTTAAAAAACTTTTACGATAAAAACACTGATTAACAGCCATTTTGGCGTAAAATTCTGGAAATGTTTTTGATTTGGATAATCAGTAATAAAAACATACTCAGAATCTTGCACCAAGAGAAAAAAATGCCTTGTAATAAATAACAGAACGTTCGCATTTCGCATATCGACGCACTATAATACGAATTCATCGAGAAAAGTAATCACAATATGTAGTTTAAATAGCGCTAACGAATTTCGGTCTTTGTGAAATAAATAAAAAAAGACTGAATTTTATTAAATAGATAAAAAAAGAAGCGAAACTTTTGATATTCGCTTTGTTGTAGGCAGTTTTCTGGAAGAAAGAGCCTTTGTCTCGTTGGGTTTTCGGCATTTTCTTGCAATGGAACTGCCGGATATGAACTTTGGAGTCTTTAAAACGTCCCATTGCTAATGAGCTCGGGTCACCAAGCTCCGGTGTATCGAACGTCGATTTCCTGCAAATCTGGCAAGCATTTTTTCAAAGATTCTAATGTTTCCGCTGACAGTTTCGTGCTGTTTAGGTTCAGCTTTCTTAGGTCTGTCATTGCTGGAAAACAAAAAATATTCAACATTATTCAACACCGTACACTCATTTATTTTAAGTAAGAAAAGAACATCCTCAAAATTTTGATTATAAAAACAAAGAGGACATATTTCAATTCAAAACATGAATATTTTCTCAATCAACTTTGTTCTCTAAATAACTGTATCTATCGTATCATTTAAATAACTTACATGTCAAAGTAGAAATTCCTTCGTCAGAAACCGGCGTTTCACAGAGATTCAGGACCTGGAGCTTTTGCAAGTGCTCGCTTATGATTTGTAGGCCGGCGTCACCGAATTGCGTAGCCCACAAATTCAAACTGCGCAAGGCTGGCAATTTAATAAGTTGCTCTGCACAGGCGGATGTGACGGACGTGAAGGCCAAGCTCAGGGTCTCCAAATTTCCCAGGGCACCACCTCCCAGGAGCAAAGCTACGTCTGTGTCAGTCGCGCGGACGGGCAGACTCAGCTTTCTAGGCCCTCCCTTTCGTTGCTGTCACATTGAAATCAAACATTCTTCCATTAGAAATTTCCCCTTATTTTCCAAACAGAAAATCTCCAGCTTACAAGTCATAATAAAATCAGGAGGGTATTTATTCTGCATAACATTTTTGTGCATTGTTAACATTGTGCATATAAAAATTTTTAACCTATATCAATTTAGTTTTTTTTATTTATTTTTTTTTAATTTCATAAATCATACTGCCCGACAAGAAAGTTCGACTGAATCTTGCGATATATGTTCATGTTTTTCAATCCTTTTGGCATTTGAGTTTTCCTCTGCATTATAAATTTTCACGTTTTTTGTTATTTATGCAGTTGATTGAAGAAATGAATATTCAAGAAAAGTAGAAAAACGAATATTTTATATATGCTCACCAATTCTTGCAAATTTTTCTGTCTCTGGCAAAGTGCCGCGTATTGTTCCTTTCCGGAAGCCGTAGATTGCAGGGCAGAAACGATTTGGAGTTTGGATTCTTCTTGGGGCAAAAGCCTCCATTCCAACATTAGGCAAAGCGCCTCTTGAGCAGCGCCGCATCCCCTGACTGCCAAGAGACAGCAGTCACTACTAGCTTTTTTCATCAGTGAAGAAATGAATCTCTTTCGACGACAACAGCAAGCCAAGAGTGTTGTTAGCTGCAATTTTTTCAATTTGAAATCATTTTTTAATTGAAATATCAATTTGAATATTTAAATATTCAAACACTTTTGAATAAAGGGCGGCAATTTTTCTCTAAAAAATATTTCATGTATCTCTAATTATAACTATCTAAAAGAACTATAATAATCACCATTTCGCCAAAAAGTTTTCCATCGTCCGGGCATGTAAGCGCTGAAGGCGCTGCAATGTGAAGCCAGCCAAGTTTAGATTCTCTTACTGGAAGTAGAACTTTGTGAACTGAACAATCCGGATCGTTCGCCAGGCATCTGACGACTTTCAATAAAATGCAACTTTGAAAATCTTTATCGACTAATGCTTTTTTAGGGAAAGGAACTGGTTGTAAAAGTGCCGCCAAACCTTGTCTCCAGTCAGCATATTCTGACCTGAAAAACATTGTTCCACATTACTTATTTAGTAAATAATAATATTCAATTCGAATATGAATTTCTCCAAAAATATTTGTTAGAAAAGAGATTGTTGACACAGTTTTTTTCAAAACTTTCACAGTTTTAACAGATTTTTTCTTAGTTGCAATATTAGAGGATTTATACTTACACAACATTCAATACATGTAGGTAGCATTGGAATGGCGGTAAATTTTCTGTGCCATTTATTACTATTGATGGATTATCGTCTGGAAAACTGAAAAAAAAAAATTCAATTAGTATGCTTATCTCATACTAAACACATTCATATAAATTTTTGTACATATTGTGTTATTTAAATTGACAAATGATTTTGTAGGAGTTAATTATTGTTGTTGTATGTATTTCATTCTATTATTTTTTACTTATTGTTTTATTCAATTAGATGCAATTTTTTTTATTTTGTTTATTTATTTTATTTAATTTTATTTACTTAGATGAAAATAACAAAATCAGAAATCACATTACAAAACCTGCAACAATATTTTGAAAATTACAGTATTCTTTCACTTTTTACGATAAATATTTCGTAAAGCATTAAATGTTTTTCTCTATAATCAATCACTATCACGTACTTCTTTGCAAAATGATTTATAACAGCAAAAATCATTTTCCGTATTTTTTTAGTAACTTATTTAACTTTATTCGTCAAAATAATTCTTTTTTCTTCTCCCCCTTTTTCCAATGTTTCATTGAAACTGGTACCTCCAAGCAAGAAAATGTAACCTTTCGACCGCGTAATGAAAAATTGCAGGTCAAACGATGACTCGTACAACATTCCAACTTTTTCTGCGTTCATTCCAATTATCTATCGTATTGCAGACGTCACTGAAAATCCCGTCTTTCTATTTTAAAAACTTGCATCGTTTAAAAATTACGCTGTAAACAATTAACTTTCAAAACAATCCTTTTAATTTCAGTCCAAAATAAAAATTATTATTCTTTACATAAAAAAATACTTTTTTGAAAAAAATTCTTAACATAAAAACATTTGACAAATCGCAACAAATCTAATTTATTTTACTCGTTCGCGATTCGTGAGGAAAAGGGTGAATAATTATTTTACCCCCCCCCCTCCCTTCCAGTAACGAAGTCCGTGATGAACAAATCAACTTTTTTTTTATATTATGAACGTGACGGTTGTGACGTTAGCAGAGTAATTTGCATTGAAATAAGGCAAGAACTATTTTAAACAGAAATATTCGAATCGGCATACGTCATGCAACTGGATTTATTGCGCTCGTCCTTTGAATTTTTATGCCATCAAAATTGTAAATCATTGATGATTGGGTCCATCAATCTTCGGGAGATGAATTTGAATTTTATCAATTTGAATTTTATCAAATGCTTCTTTAGAAACTTGGCAGAGTAGACGTTAAGTTTCGAGAATTTCACGTAGTTTAACTGATGTTATTGTGATAGTGCTTCAAAAAAAGTTGGGACCTTTATTTCACTGGAATCTTGAATAATTCAGTTAGCTTGACTTTTTTGTTGGAGACGTGAATATTGTAAAATTCGATTGGGTACGGTATAATGTCAAAACATAACGTACATACGATAATGTCGAACAGTACGTTACGTGCAGTAAATTTTATGATGCCAAAAAGATAATATAAAACCAAATTCTACCAATTTTGGGAAATATTGTTTACATATAACATGTTCGAGATACGTTTATAAATAACATATTTACAATAATATAAGAAAGGAATTGAAAAAAAAAAAATAAAATCCATAACTTCACGAACATTTTTTAATTAATGTAAAAAAAATGAAAACAAGGAAAAAAACTTACAAATTGTAGTTCTAGGAAATGTTGGTAATTTTTAACAATTTACGAAGTTTTCGAAAATTTCCTGAAATTCAAAATTTTAATTATATTTTTACAATTATGTAACATCTTTGTGCAAGGATCAATTTTTGATTTCAAAAAACTTTATATTAATATAAAAATTTGATACCCAAAAATACCACGCAAAAATCAATCAATTGTTAATTTCTAGGTTAACCAAACCATGAAAATTTTCAACAAATAACATTTCTTGATGTTATATTATATTCTGGATTATTTTTAAAATTTGAAAATTTTTGGACTGTATACGTATGATGAAACATTTTTCGATTTTTAAAAATGTAGATTACATGGCTTCTGAAATTTTTCAGAATTTTATTTAAAAGTTTCTCACGATATACAAAATTTATTAACATTATTTGGAATTCAACAAATTATTCGAATTTCATATAATTTACGACAATCTAGAAAATTATACCTATGCTTTTTCATATTCTTTATACTTCAACAATAATAATCGAAAAAAGTTCAATAAACTTTGTATTTAATAATTTTTCGTAGTTTTTAAATAACTTCAAAGTTTTTGAAATTTTTTCATCAACTTGAAAAAAAAACCATAAACTTTTCCAAAAAATATGATAATGATCAAAATATACAAAACTTATATACAATCTCTGTAATTCTTCAAATTACTTATAAAATTATTGACTATTGCAATTTTTCTATTTGTTCAAAATTGTGAAATTTTGAACACATTACAAACTATTCAAAGATCTGAGTTAGACTAAAATCATAAAAAAATTTGGACCTTAAATTAGATGGACATAAAAATCTTTAGACATTGTGGTCTTCTGCCGTAAAATTCTGGAGAAATTCGCTGAGGCAATGACAAAATCAAGAAATAAATAAATAATCCGAAAAGTGAGCTGATTAAAAAGGTGGAAAAATTCGGCTTATCGTATATTCAGAGATAATTAGCGATAAGGTGTTTTATCATCGCGAACTTGCTGCTGAAAGCAGTTTCTTATCGCGATCTAAGATTGTGAGGATGACGTAGAAATGATTGCATTTTTATCTGGGTATATTTTTAATTTAAATATGAATGAGAACATAGGTACATCACTTGAATTGATATTAATATAATATTAGCAGTAGATCAGGCTCAATTAATCTTACATGCATGTGTCATTGTGAGTTTTAACGATGATGATTTTGAACAAACGGAGGTTAACGGTCTGAGGCCAAATATATATGATATCGCAGTTTTTAATGTGAATTATCTGATTCTAAAAATAGTGAATGATAAATTTTTCGCATTTTATTATCTTCTATTTTCGTGGTCGGTGATAAACGACTCTGAAAAAAAAAATTTCAAGAACTTAAAATGTTAGATCATTGAATTCCAAATATCTTCAGAGAATTATATAAAAATACTTGATATCTATAATGAACCTAGCAAATATCATAAATAACTAAAAATATGAAAAATACATCGAATGTATTATTATAGAATTTTATTTAGTATTTCGCCACATGGAAAAAGTGAAGTTTTAAGCTCCAAAGATTTTTTTTTATTTTGATTGATTTTCAAGAAAACACCACATTTAGTGTATTTTGTATATTTTAGTATTAATAACATTAAGTGGGCATGGAGTATTTTTATAGCTTCCTGTATAAATATTTTATAAATTTGTTGCTCTAGGATCAAAATTTTTATAGAGTTTAAGTATTCTTAGGTATCAATTTTTTCGAAAATAGATTTAAAAAAAATAAAATCAAGACAAATTTTTTCGAAAAAAACCCGATAAAAATAACGCTTATCAGAGTCCCAAGTACTTCATTGTTAAAAATAAAAAATAGGTATCCACAGTCATGTGAACAAACATCTAATATTCAACCATTACCATTACCGTTAAAAATACGTACCGATGATGAACAGCGGTGACGCAAACCGAAAACAAATTCGGTAGAACCCGCGGATGTGGACAATCACTTCCGGCGCCGTGAACAGAGCCGATGTACTCGCGTAAAGCGTTGTTTTCTTCACCCACTTCATCATCGTAAACGGCCGCGATGAATACCTCCAGCAACCGACGCATATCCAAAGACTTGGCAAACTCCACGGTGTGCTTCAAGCACCTCGTTATCGCCGGTCGAATGGCCAAAACAAGCGGCGATTGGGGATGCCTCTGCACCAATTTCGCGAGGACGCGTGCCAAAGCTTGAGGGAGTGCGGCTTTTTCCAAAAGCGGAGCCGCCGTCGAGAGCACCGACTCGGCCCAATTTCTTCTTGCATCGGGATCCTCAGTTTCGACTCGTTCTACTTTGTCCGTCTCGGACGGCTCGTCAAGCAACTTGGCGACCGCGTCCAAAGGGGCGGCGGTCACTCTTTCATCTTGCAATGGAGTGAGAAGTGCGAAATCCACCAGGGATTTCAGGTCCCGCAATAATACATCTTGTTTTGTGTTGGTCGTCAGGGAATGTTGGTATTTGTATATACTTCTCTGTGGATTTTAATTAGAGCGTCGTCAAGTTTTTTTTTAAAGTGACATTTTATAGTGAAAGTACTGGAATATTAGGGATGATATCTATTGTGCATAAATTTTTCATGCGACTTTTTGTATAAATTTATTGTACATACAGATTTTTGTGCAGCAGTCGATTGTGTATAATTTTTTTTGTAAATTGAAATTACAGCTTCTGCTTCTTATATAGAAGAAAATAGTTGGATCAGTCGATGAAAAATCTGAATTGCATCCTAAGTGATTTGATTTTTATAATAAATGGCAAAATTCTTACAAGAATCAGAAATTTCTTATAGGAAATTATTTTATTATAAAGTCGACCTTATGAAATTCTTATAAAAATTATAAAAATATTATAAAACTCAGTTTTAAATAATTATGGTTATTAATTATATTTATCATAAAAACCTTATAAAAACAGGTTACACTTTTATAAAAATTTCAAAATCTGATAAAATATCATTATTTATCGAGTATTTCAATATAAAATATTTCACAAAATCATATTAAAAAAACGTTTTAAAATAATATTAACATAGAAAATGAAGACTAAAGGAAACTCTAAAAACATAGTCATGAACTAAATTTAAAAAATACAAATAAACTGAAAAATTAATGTTTTTTTTTTCGGAAGAAGTGTTTAATTAGAAAAATTTCTTATAAAACAAATTTTTGTATAAGTTTTACACGGAAAAAAATTTTTACAAGAAACAGAATTTGATAAAAAAAACTTTTTCAACGGTTTCTATAAGGTTACTATTTCAAAAAATATTTTCTTATATGAATTTTATAAGATCGATCTTATACAAATTTGTGTAATGTTTTCATAAAAATCAAAATTACTAGGGTTACAAATCAGCAACACAAGCAAGTGTTGGTATTATTTATAAGTACTATTTAATTACGTATTTTATAATTATGAATAAATTATGATGATATGATTATGAATAATTGCATTCTGAGGTTAGGTTAATTTGAGTTTAGTTTAATTTTAGGTTGCTTATTACAAGTCGATATAATTATCAACAAAGATTTTTTTTAAATATAAACAATTATAATATGTAATATTATAATATAATATAAACAATGCACAAAAAATTTATGCACAATAGATACTTTCTCATAAGTATATGCATAGCAGTTTTTCATAAATTAAATACACAACCGCGAATGAACAATGAAAATCACCGACAAAGCTTCGATTTCGTCCAAATAAGTTGTCAACTCAAAGCGCCTCATTTAGCAATGCAAGTTATCGCATAAACGAGTACACAAATCTCAATGCGTCACTCGATACATTTTTGAACAAAAAAAAAACACAACATTGTGTCTCGAAAACAATTATTCTCACTTGAAAAACTTTTAACGTTACAGCAAGGCTTTATCGATTGTTGCCGATATGTCGAAGATAAAATATGACGTCAAAAGATTTGTTGGGAAATCTTTCCACGTTCAGAAAAACGTTTTTTTCTTCTAATTTCATCTTTTGTTTAACTTCAAAAAAGTAATTTTTGCATGTGTAATCAACACGGTTGATTAAAAAAAGGAAGGAAAACAATGAAAAAATTGTTTAAATATGTCGAACAATCACAAAAGATGAAAAACAAGCGTTTAAATTAACTATAAATAAAATATTTATAGCATCGAATAAAATATCATAGCAATAAAGAAATGAAATATTATATAAATCAGAATCATAAAATAATACATAAATAATGTATAGGTAATAAAAAAATAAATACATAAAAGTATATAGCAATAAATAAAATTATTGACTGGAAAAATTACTACTGAAAAACAATTTGAATATTTATAAGTTCTTTCAAAAATTCGAGAAGAACTATAAATCTATCGATACCCATAAACTACAAACACATTATTTCAACAAAATTTTCAAAACATATTATTCCAGAAATCTATGTTGCACAAATTCAGAAAAATTTTTTAAAAATTTTTAATTTCTATAAAGACAAAAAAAATGAGATAAGTAAAAAAAAGTATTGGGTATCTGTAAAAAAGCTTCTGTTTTCTGAAAAATCAATTAAAGTACTGAGAAACGTTAAAATACATATTTAAATTTAATCATCTTACAAGTTTATAAAAATACGCACAGAAAACAATTAAAAAGTGCATGCAAATATGAACGAAAAACAACATTAAAATGCAGAAAAACATAAACAAAAAATCAGGAAAGATGAAAAACATGCAATAAATTTAAATCACAATTTCAAAGTATGTGCTTGAAATAAACGATCATTTATTAAATGTCAAATTCAACGTGTCAATTACAGAGAATAAAAATGTTCGTTCAAATTTTCAAACACATTCAAATAAAAGGCTGTGTCTTTTTTCTGAACAATTTTTTTTCTATCGTGTTTCAAACATTTCAACAAAATGGACAAAACTGAATGATTCCTGGCGAAATTTAGAAACTTCAACTTCAACTTCTTTTCAACATATGGAAAAATATACATGCACGTCCTCTGGTCATAAATAATAATAAATTCAATGAAGAAATCAACCATAATCGATTGTTTAAATTACCTTCCATAAAATGGAATGATACCACTGGTCTCTCGTATAAACATTACTAGCCTGTAGCAACAAAGATCCATCTGGTAATACGATTCTCAGACAGTACTTATTTGTAGGGTCCCATCTTGCGACGGTGTAAACGTCTGACATGCGACTATAAGGTACAGGTTGCTGCATGAACCCGTTTAACTGCAAGCACGAAAATCCCAGTTGTTAAAAAAAATAACAAACAAACGGAGAAACAAGTTTAATATTTCGCTCATATTTTGCAGAATGTTAAATACGAACTGAAAGTCAAATAAAATCCCGAATTCGACACGCAGTCGACTTTCGGAGAATATACTTGACGATTGAAGTGCAATTATTTCTGTATAATTAATAAAAAAATGATATAAGAGAAGAATCAAAGTGCTAGCAACGATAAATAATTGGCAACAATCACGCGTCGCTAATTATTTAATTATATGGATTAAATAATGACTTTTGAACTAATATGGAACTGGAACTGTTATTATTGTTTCAAGAGCGGTTCATGCGCGAACGTAACATTCCGAAAGTAATTAAAAAGCGAATTTCTGCTATCGCCGTTATCGCCATATTAATCATTCCTTGACGTCACGATGATTGTTTCAGTTTAATTGCGCGGACCTCGATTCGAATGGCCTGAATAGATACTTGCTTTGACGAAAGAGTAGTTTCGAAACTGGCCAAAGTAACAAGATTTTCCGGACTCTTTTCCGAACTTATTTTGTTTCGATTTTTTTGTTGCCTTATTTTAAAATAATAATTGTTTCCATTGTTTTTGAATGCAATTACAATACGCTTTTGTTTTCACAGGTGTAATCAAGAATTTGCTTTTGACGCTGTGAAACACGATTTTCCATTTAGTAAAAAACAAAATAATAAATAACATTGTTGAAAATATCGTTAATCTTTCAACGTCGTGTTTTTGACTTCGGTTCTCAAATTTAATTAAACTTTCCATGCAATTTATTATGCACAACAGTATGATGATGTTTGATTTTCGTGCTCTGGAGAATGTTAGCTTTAGTCAAAAAATATCGTCTTTGTTTTGCAAATGCATCAGTTTTTGCGTATTAACGACGCATCGAAAAGAGAGAAAAAAAAACTGGTTTCGTTTAAGGTCACGCGGAATAAGTCGTCGATTTTTCATTTTACCTGTCATAACTTTTGATAACGTTTTGATGGTTGTGAAACATATATCGCCTCGTCATTGAACTGCGTAAAATGCAAGTCGCAAAATGCACGAATCGTTCTTGCATTTGTAGAAACTTGATTATAATTTTGAATAATTCAAGTCTATTATAAATATTTTTGTAACTATTTTTGTTGGAAACAATGTAGTTTTAAATTTATTTACTTCAAAAATCTTGATCAGCTAAACAAATCATAATTTAATTCTGAGCGTGTATTAGTCCAGAATTTCGGAAAATTAAAGAACATCAAAAATTTTGCAAATAATCATCGATTCTCGATAAATTTTATCTTACAATCATAATTCGAAAAAAATTCATGCAATAATCAAAAAACACGAGACGTTTTCGCATAAAATGAATTCGACATTTGTGTACCTATTTTTGTTAAAAACAATGTACTTTAAAATTAATCTACTTCAAAAATCTTGATCAGTTGAATAAATTTCAATTCGATTCTGAGAGTTGATTATTTCAGAAAGTGAAGAAACATCAAAAATTTTCTAAAAAATCATCGATTCTCGATAAATTTCATCATGCAATCATAATTTGAAAAAAAATCATGCGACATAGTCTGAATAAATTAAAAAACACTAGACGTTTTTGCAAACAATGAACTCGACATTTGTAAAACAAACTACCCGAGTCTCTTGTTTCGTTCATTTTTCGCAAACATCGCAAAACAACTTGGATGGATTTATACAGGGTGTCCCAAAGTCAACAATCAATATTTCAGGGGTTCATAGTTTATGAAATTCTAAGACGAATTTTCCTTTGTCACTTTTCACAAAACTCCAAATCAACAAAGGTATCCGAGTTTGAAATTTCACCAATAAACGCGCTCTTACGAGGAGTGGGGGTAAAAACCACAGACCAAAATTTACCGAAATTTTC
>JAPYZL010107606.1:0-10771 GCA_030522825.1 Platygaster orseoliae
ACCCGTTACCTTCATTTTACCAAACTCTTGGCAATATTTACTAATGTTGGAAATTATCACCACTTCGCCAAAAGTTTAGTAAATTCTACCCGCCGTTTCTATAAAATTTACAAAAAATTTTTCTGCGTGTACAAAACGTAGATTACAAACGGTATCCGGACACTTTTCCGCATTCATTTTTCTTCTGGACATTTTTCCGCATGTACAGGGTTCCGCAAATTTTAGCAAATAAAAAAACCTTTGTTGTATTATAATTTCATTATATTTCCATTTCAAACATCATTGCAAATTTCTTATGCAATGCGTGTTATTATTTTCTTGTATGAACTTTTTATTTACTTAACTTTATTTTACTTTTTAATAACTTTTAATAAGTTGTCTATAAAATTTCCTTGTATGCATTAGAAAAAAAACTTATTTATTCTTCCAAATCTTGTATTTTTTTCTCTTCTTGTTCAGTGATTTTGAATATTCCATCTTCACATTATTTCAAAACATACAAATTTTAAAGTATATAATTAATATTGATTTTGATATGACTAAAAAATATATATTCCTATAAAAAATCAATAGCATCATCTTTTGTAATTTTGCAAATCAGTTTTATGTTCCTTCCTCTTAGAAGTTCAGTATTTTCGTTTAAATTCTGTATTTTAACCAAAATTTCAAATTCACCATCTGTTACTAAACCAAAGTATGAATTTTTTTTTTCTTCTTTTCCAAATTTACAAGAAATGAATCTCTCATTGTCTCAAAAAATCACAATTTATCAATACTTTCCACTGATTACTATATTAAAAAATTGCAATAAATAAAAATAGAATAAGGAAACTGAATAGAAGTAAAGAAGAAAATAAGTAAGCTGTATCTTTAAAATTTAATAATGAAGACAGAAGAAATATATCATATTTATAACTGAAGATGAATTAAATTTATTTCCAAAATTACGTGTTTTTAATTTGAATAACTTCTTTATGAAAAATTTTTCACATAATAAAAAAAAAGATGATACATTTTTTTAAAAGAAATTATTGAGAAATAATAATTGAGTACTGATGAAATATGAAATAAATCATTTTTTGTAATAAAATTAAAAAATTTTAAATAAATAAATAAGAAGAGAATTTAGAAAAAAATTATCAAAAAAATAAGGGTTGGAGGTCTTTTCTATAAAGAAAAATGTATAAAAAATATCTCCTTCACACCAAAAAAAACGAAAAACCTATAGAATATGAAAATTATTAAAAAACTGAATATCTATGTATGTACAAATTTCTGAAAAAATCTACAAGATAACACACTCAAAACATTGAAAACTTTGAATTCATCTACAGAATTGATTTTAAGATATCTTTTTAAAATCAATACAAATCCACAAAAAAATTGTTAAATCGTGTCATATAGCAAAGTAATACGGAAGTTACTGCTTTTTTGAAAAATCTTTTCAAATGCCGGAAATCTTGAAGATCATTTCCAAAACGAATATTTATTTTCGAATATATTAAAAACCATACAAGAACTTATTAAATGCGGCGATCACAAATTGTCATTGTAACTCGAAAATAAAAAATTTGAATTCATTATAATTTATTTTCATACTTGTTATATACATAAAAAATTTCTGTGCGGAGAAATTAATGGTCATGTGGAAATCAGGTTAGCGGAAAAAAGGTCATACGGAAATCGTGTTTTCGGAAAAATGAATGCTTAAAAATGTCCAGTGGAAATATGAATACGGAAAAATGTACCCCAATCATTACAAACTGTTAAGAAAAGTCAGAAGTGTAGTGAAAGATATATCTTCTTGAATAAAATATATCGTGATAAAACAATTCCTGAATATTTGATATATATAATTTTTGACGTAGCAAGCAATTGATGTGAAATGAATTGGCAGGTCATAAATTTTCTCATTTCTGAGAAGTCAGTTGAAAATTGGAAGTGAACAATCGAAGTTCAAAAGTATTAGGACAAGTCACGTGGAATTGGTAAAATCTAGAAAATTCTAAAATTTTTCAATCATAATTCGCAGAATTTCGGAATTTTCAATCATAGATTCATCTGAATTAGTATTTAACTATCTATGAAATAGAAAATTCAAATTGAGAACACAAATTAAAAATAATCTGCCTTTTCCGTGGAACCATTACATAATACTTGTCGTTTTTTATAAAGAATGACTTAGAAAATTAATAAACATTGCCACACATTTTTCTGCTTTTTTGCGAGTTTTGCATTTAGAATGAACGATAGTACTTCTAATGCTTGAATTTTTTCTGGGAAGTCCAAAAATTTCTTTTTAAATTTTTATAAACTTGTCTTTAAGAATCTGAAGTAAATTACACAATATAAATATAATCACCAGACAATATTGTAAACATTATAAAAGTAAAAATATTTTACTTGTTCCCTACATCAATATTTCTCAGAATATGAATTTTATAGACCTTATTTTAGGTTCAATTAAATTTCAAGGTAAATTACATTGTAATAAATTTTTATAATCTTGATAAATAAGTTTAATTTATTCGATAAAGTAATTATCATTAAAATTTATGTAATAATTCATATGATAATTGAAAAAAATTGATTGAATTAATGTACTTATTGTATTGAATAAATTTAAATTCGAAATTTATAATGAAAAATTTTGATTCAATTATATTTCAATTTGATTTGAAGATACTTCTATAGTGCTTTAAGAAAATAAATTTTTGTTGTTTCTTTTATTATTATTTCTCAAAATATTAATAATATTCAGAGTAAACTTTCAGTTAGTCAAGTTTCTTTCAAACATGTTTATAACCTGTTTCAGGGACTCAATACTATACTTAAAAGAGTATGTAACATGGCAAATATTTTTATACTTCCAACTTTTAACGTACAATTTAACCATTTAAGCTCAATTCACAATGTTTACCAAGGACCTCGAGTCCATAAAGTTAATTTGTTTGTAAATCGCTAAAGTATGTTCTTATTCGCAAGCACACTGAAATTACATTTCCTCCATTCACATTCCATACCGTAGCTTTCAAGCTTGCACGAAAGTGCTTTCTTGATGAAGAAAAATTCATAGCCTCACTCAGTTTTCATACCAATAAAATTTCTCTCTGCTAGATTATTACTAAAACGGGTAGCGAATCGATATATTTTAGCGTAAATATTGAAAACGCTGCAGATGGAATGACTCTCGAATACAGTTCATATTTTACCGAGCGGGCGTATGCACAAAATGATATTCTCAGCAAATTATATTCGCGAATAATGTTATTAATCGAGCGCTATGAACGGCTCAATTAAATTTTTGGGTCGTGTTATTTGCCAGGAGTATAATTGATGACCCGCGCGATAATTTGATCGAATATTCTGCTCTTGCTTTAAGCTTGTTAATTATATTTGAACAGAAGTCAATTTTCATGCTCCAAAGAGTCATGTCATTTATTTATACCATAATATGTCAGAGTATCACGAATTCAATGACTCCCACGAATCATGCATCTGCAGCTAAAAAACCTCTGTGGAACATTTTTTTCTGTTCTCTTGGTAATTTTGAATATTTTACTACAGAAGAACCGACTTGACGTTTGTTTTTTGAAGTATGTTCATGAAATATTTCATAACTATTCACGTGGAGGATGTTGAATTCAATTGCATTTGCAAGAGTACACGTCAAAAGGCATCGGAGAAACGAAATTGCAAAGGGCCAGTGCGTTCGACTTACGTTTTCAAGAAAAAGTCTTTGGGGATTTAGTGACACAATTTTCCGAGTTCGTTTGGGTTGACGTAGGGCGACAGTGCGCTAGCATGTTCGTTACGTGCCACGTTTTCTTCCGCCAACGAGATCTTACGAGTGTCGAGTGTGTCGAGGGGAACGCGAACGAAAAGCGCGGTTCGCCAAAAGCCTCATTTTGCAAATTTCATTGCCGTTAATTATTTTTTATCACGAAGTGTATATTCAGCGAAATGTACGCTCGGACGTGGGATCGTGTGCCGACAGATTTTTTGTGATTTTTTTTTACAGTTACAGAAGCTTCCGAAAGAAGAATTATAATTGCAAGGTGTGAGTGTTAATTTCAGCATCGTGTTAAAATATAACAAGTAAATTCAGTTACTTAGTAAAAATTGTTCTTAGAAGTTTTTTCAGGTTTATTACAAGTGGATTCACGGAGAAAAATTAGTTAATTAATATGATCCGAGAAAATTCACTTACTTTTTTTACATAATTTTTGAAGAATCACCATTCTACGATTAAAAAATTAATATCTATATTCCTGCACGAACCCCAAAGAATATTCTCTGTCAATCTAAAAAATTGCAGAGCATTTTTGACATACTTCAATCATATCCCACAGAAAAGAGAAAGATAACATAATCAATCGTAAAATTGGAAAAAGCGATGGAACGTCGAAACAACGAAGAACGAAATTGAAGAAATATGTTTCAAAAATTGATTCGGTTGACCTGCATTGGAGAGCAAAAATTTCTGGCTTTTTCATGGATGATGGCAAGCAAGTAACTTTCTTGATAAAAGGACTCTTGTCATGACGTTATACGCTTCGATATTCTTCAGCAGACAATCGGTTCGTTACGCTCTCGTGTTCGGAAATTGCGCATTGAATATTTCTCAAACTTGGAAAATGCGAGCGAAAGAAAAAGGGGCATTGTCGGTAAAATGTACCAAATAATTATGCGATGATACTTTGCTTACAACTTGAAAATTCCCCATCGATGCGATTCGTTAGCTCTGCGTATCCTGGAAAATACACAACGCTGGAGCGTAATTATCCTCCCAAGCGGAAAAACGTCGAGGAAATATTTCGAGAATTAGCAATTAGGGGAAGTACAGAGTATAAGTGGTTAATATATGCAGCATTGGGTTGTTTTATGAAGGAGTATGTTTTAAAATGCATGGTGTCAATTGTGCACGAGTTTATTGCGCACACTTTTATGAATTTGTTTAGAGGACGAAATAAAAATAATTAAATGGAATTAATTTTTAAAATCAGAAACTTTTATTCCTTGATTTATAAAATCTAAAGTTGTAGAAATAAATTATTATATAGTATGTATTATAAAAATGAGGAACTTTTGCTCACTAATTGGTCAAATCTAGAGTTGTAGTAATCAATTTCTAAAAAAAGTGCACATTTTTATGAATTCGTACACAAGAATATATTAAAACAATTTCATAGTATAAGTTTGAAAAATCACAGAATTTCAGTACCTCATTTGTTAAATTCATAATTATAGTAATTAATGTAAAAAAATGTGCACAATCGTCTAGCGTACAATAAATTGGTGTACAATTAATACCATCTCAAAATGATGTGTACGAGGTCAAAAAATGTTGGAATATATTGATCGATGTAAATTAATAATTTTTATTCCAGAAGTCGAATGCAAAATGCATCGATCTGCAAATTATAGTGATAAAAAATCATTAAAACTTCGACTATTTCAAAACTTTATCAATGTTTTATAAAATTCGCGAATTTTTCAAACATGTTCGAAATCATCGACCATCTTTGTACAATCAAAAATTAATTAATTAAACAAAAATTTAACTTTTTTTTTGAAGATTCCGTGATTTTAGAAATTTTATACGTTCCTTACGATTCATGAAACCCATGGACATATTCTGGAATTTGATAAATTTTCTAAATTTTAGGGAATGATGGGGAGAATCTTTTCAATTTCCGATGTTCTGTAATTTTTTGAAATTTTTTGAAATCATGAGCATTATCTACACTTTTCAAAACTTTTCAAATATTTTCTAAATTTCTTCAACTAATTAGGATTTTTTGTGATTTTTCAATTCTTTTCACATTTTTTTGATATTATGAAAAAAAATTTCTATCCATATTTCTTGAAAATGTTTTCAACATCACAAATATCATAATTGATAAACATTTTAAGACTTCCCTCGAACTCTTAAAATCTTGTAGAATTTTAAGATGAACTATATATAGGAGAAAGTGGGGGTAATGACGGTCATAGGGTAATGACGGTCATAGGGTAATGACGGTCATAGGGTAATAACGGTCATAGGGTAATGACGGTCATAGGGTAATGACGGTCATAGGATAATGACGGCCATCACCATTTTTGGTACTTAAAATTGACGTAGGTCTAAACCGTTTACTGTGACAGAAAGTTTATTTCATAAGATTGTTTTTTATAAGATGCTGAAGTGTGTGGATTTATTACAACTTGTAGTTCCAGACTTGTAGTGCCGATACGTAACTATCCGAAAGTTTTATAAGGTGTTAAAATATCGATTAGTTCTTCAACACTTTCAGCTACACAATCGAGGTAGATATGTTAAAATGTTGCTATTGATATTAGTTTTCTAAATCAAGTAGAATTTTTCATGCGTCATGCATAGTTTATGTGTAGTGCATGCTTGCACAAAATAAGGTCAGTGGGGGAATGACGACCACTAAAGGTGGGGTAACTATTTTTCATCAATTGTACTCTTATTATACATGCCATAACTGCGACTCAGATCTCGATGATGACGATGAAAATAATGTCGTTGCATTTTAAGTTTATCGCATTTTTTTCAACATGTTTCCATTTCATTTCTCTTGCGCTTTTTATAAGCTATCAATAAATTTACAATAATAAAAATGTCAAATTTCCATTTGTTTTTCTTCACAGGGTCTTCATTAAGTATTCAGAGCGATTTGTGTTGATATTTGTGCGATTTTTTGTCGGTTTTTGAGAGTGACCCTCATTACCCTACCATTTTTCTAAATGACGAAAACCAACTTTTTTTCAAGATTATAATGTTTTTTAGTTTAAATCAGAATTTTTTAAATCTGCCGATATACTTTGTTAGCATTTAAGTTACATTTGTTATCTTAACTTTCATTTGATCAAAAACGTCAATTTTTGGATGTGTTTTGATGCTGAAAGAAAACTATGGCGTCATTACCTCACTTTCCCCCATATATTACGCATTTGCGGAAAAAACCTTATTTAATTCATTATTCATCACAATGATTATTTATTTCAATAGATAACAATAATATTAACAATTATTCACGGTAGAAAACATAAGATATTCATTTATAATATTCTGAATATTATATATCAAAAGAATTTTTAAAATTATTTTCATCATTCAAAATAAAAATACATAAGTAATGAATAATATTAGTACATTATTCATGTTTTACAGTTTCTTGCCACAAACTAAAAAAATTTCGCTTAGAAAGTAGCGCAATTTTCTGAGAGGTTGTATTTTCTCGCGCTCCAGTTTTTGTAAAGAATCATAAAATATCGTTAAGACCCATAATCCACTTTTTTTCCGCGACAGTGCCCGAGGCGGGAATTCTTCGACGTTCATTGGAGGATGAGAGAATCGAAGCGAGTCTTCTTTGCATATTACAATTCACAATGTAACGCAGCGCAGAGGAGAGATACACGTTTGCATTATGCGAAAGCCTCGCTGCTACCGCGGTAAGATACATTTCTCGTATTTCTTGTCGCGAGCGTTACCCAAAGTTTCTCCATTTTGCAGTGAACCGGTGCGCGTAATTCAACGCATACGCTGATGCCGTTTCGCGATTTGTGTAATGTTCTGTGATGACATTTCCGCGACGATTGCTACAACGGGTTCTGTCGACCGAAAATTATAAAGCCAATTTTTCCCAACTCTCGTGCTGCCTCTCTTCACTCGTATTTTTCCCAGCCATCACAAATTACTTGATTTCGCGTGGTAATTCGTATTTGATGAATACATGATTTTGCGTTTTCAGTGGTTGCTGTGACCTGCTCGTTTTTCTTTTTTTTCATGATTCAATCCATGACTTGAATGTGTCTATCATTGAAAGTGAAAATCGTATTTTTTAATCGATTTTTGAACTTTTTTCGCACGTTTTTTCATTGTTACTATTGTTTATGTTATAGAAAAATAAAATTTTTTTAAACATTGCATCTGAAAAGGGGAAGGGATAGTTTATTAATTTTATCCCTCTTTATGCTTGTGAATAAGTTTTGTTAATTTAATTCATCATAACTCGTCAAATGTTGCTATAAACATTCAACTAAATATTTAAAGTATTTTTGCGATTTGACAACTATCAGAAATGAATGAAAATTGGAAAGGAGAACTAGTAAAAATTCATTTCAATGGACATCATGAATGCATTTGCAGAGTAAAAAAAATTTGTTGGATAAAAGAAACAATTTTTGAAATGCAGAAGTCGTATGTAAGTTCATTAGTTTTGGTTCCATAATACTAAGCTAATCGTTAATTTTTTTCTGAATTCAAAAAATACATTAACGAAATTTCACAAAATAAGTGAAGTTTTTCTGAATGAATCAACGAAACTTCGTGTTTTGAACTATGACTTTAAGACGAAAAAAAGGAATTTTAATACATTATAGTAAATATCGTAATAGAAAATTAACTAATAGTTTGTAATTTCTGTAAAATGCTTTAAAAAGGTAGAAGGGAAAATTAATCTAGAAAGTGCAATCTTATATATTATGAATTGATGAATAATTACTGAGATCTATGTTGATAATTTACTTAAACATTCATTTAAACACTGTTTATCTATAAGACCTATAATCTTTGTGGATCTTACTCGATCTAACTGTAAAAGTATATACAGAAATTTATTAAAATTCTCAAAACCTTCAACAATTCTCAAAAATACTGAAGAAGAAGGAAGAAAACTGTAAGTGCTAGAAATCTATGGCATACAAAAAATCAATGCAAATTTTGTTTCTAGAAAAATCGATTGAAACTGAAAATCTATAATATTTTGAATTCTTAACCATTAAATTACAAAAATCAATACAAAAATTTTAAAAGATAGTAAAATTGGGACTGAAAAATTTTATAAAAATTTTAAATACTCGGTAATACGAAAACCAAAAGCAATGTATAAAATACTCAAAATTCATCGAATTCGATTGTGTTAAAAATGTAGAAAAAAAAAACGTAAATTTTTGAAATCTCGAATTCTAGAGCATCGAATTTGGGATATTTATACAGAGGACAATTTAACATATTATTATGTTTATTATTATTATTATTATTATTATTATTATTATTATTATTATTATTATTATTATTATTATTATTATTATTATTATTATTATTATTATTATTATTAATTATTATTATTATTATTATTATTATTATTCCTATTTACTTTGGAGGATAATTTCCCTAATTTTTTGGTTTGAATTTTTCCGAGGCTAAAAGTCCTTTACAGCTTTTTGCAAAACTCAAAATCATAAAAGACACTCGAGTTATAAATTCAACAAATCTGATTGATTCAAACTTTTGATTCAGACATCTCTTTTGATTTTGAGTTTTGTGAAAAATGTTAAACGATTTTCGGAATAATAAAATATGTAGAAAATTTCGGTTTATTGTGGTCTTTGCTTTCTATCCCTAATTCTCAAAAAAACGCGATTATTGGTTATATTTCAAACCCGAATATCTCTACTGATTTTGAAATTCACGAAAACTTGTAGAGGACCTTCAGTTTTGAACAAATTCGAAAAAAAAACCGGAAAAATTATTCTTTGTAGTGTATATTACACTCTGTATAGAAATTCATGAAATAACAGTAAATTCTTTGAATTATAGTGTATAAATGCCGAAAAAAAATGAAAACATTTTTTTTTCATTTTATTAAAATGAATTTTGAATGTTATTCATTATTAGATTAGAAACATGTTAAAAAATTGAAATCCCTTTCTTACACTTTTCTCACAAATCTATTGAAATACGAAAAGTCAACGGAACTTTGAATGGTAGTGCATGAAATAAAAAAATGAATGGCTCTTAACAAATTCGAATAAAGTATCGATTTACAGGAACGAAAACACGCTGGAAACCCCAGTGCACAATGAAGTGCTACTCGAAACAACTCGAAACACAAATCGCATTATTCAATATAGGAATCCAAATACGTGTAGCCACTTCAATAAGCACAACCACTATCGTATTTTTGAACAACTAATAGAATAATGCTATACAGGCTGTTGTACCGTTATTTTACAAGCATACTTTTTATCCAACATCAAACCTTTCAAGCTGGAAATTTCATGCCCTTTTTGAAAAACAAATTTATTTCCCATAGCACATATTTTTTCACAATGACTGACACACTCCATGCATTTTGTTAAAAATTCTTACCAACATGAAAAAAAGCTCATATTTATGTGCTATATCTAATTCAATAATGTCCGAAAGCTCCTTCTACACTTTCAGAAGACATAAAATGTCTCGTAAACGTGTGGAAAGAAATTTCGTCCCAAAAGTAACTGTTAAAACAAACTGTGAAACTCGTAGAACGAGTGGTGAAAATTAAGATGGCAAAACTCGTGGGAACGTTTCATTTCGAGAAATTGTACGACACGAGGAAAAAATATCATTCGAATTCATTCGTACGGGACAGCAATTTCTAGAAATGCAGAAAAAAGCCAGGTGGAAGTAAGAAAAGTGCGAGAAACTTGAGAGTTTTGCACTGACAGGATACGAGAGCTGTTGCACAAAATGAATCGACAAAGAGGAGTCGGAAGTTGCAAGGTTTGCTCTAAACGCAAACGCGGCTCGCGAATATTCATTCCAACGGAAGAGAAGTGACAGTGCAAGTTAGAAAGCATTGCGTCGCGTCCCTGCACTCTGTGTCTTTGTGCCGTTGCAGGATATACAGGGTGCGCCACCAAAATCCGGACAAATTCAACAAAAAATTCATTACAAATATTTGTCATGAATAAATTTATTTAAAAAAAAACCTTT
>JAPYZL010107619.1:0-13264 GCA_030522825.1 Platygaster orseoliae
AGTACCAACATAACGCCACCAAAAGATCAAAAATCGAACATACGTAGCCCGCGAAAATTCAAAATTCGCGATACTTTTTGAACAAACCTCGTATTGTTTAAATTTCAAACTTGAATAACTTCTTTTTTTTTGAGTTTTGCAAAAAGTGGTAAATGACTTTTCAACTCAAAATTGAGGAGGAATCTAGGATTTTCTTTTGGCGCGGGGACTTTGGTACACCCTGTATACATAGGTATACATCGATTCGAAGTATTCGAATGATTTCTATTTTTTTTAAATATATTTATAATTTTTTAGTATTTATAAAACTTAATAAAATTTTCTAGTTTCTTCTACGAGGTGTATACTAAAATCCCTGTATCAAAAAGAAATCCAATATTGCTTTTCAAGTTTCGAGTCGAAAGTTCTTTTTCCATTTTTTACAAAACTTAAAATGAAAAAAGATATTTGAGTTTAACATCTGAGAAATCTGATTGGTTAAGCCATGTAACTCGAATATGTTTTTTGATTTTGAGTTCTGTGAAAAGTGGCAAAGGACTTTTTGACACAGAAAAATATGAAGAAAATTCAATCAAATTTTGGTCCCTGGTTTTAATCCACATTTTTATTTTTTCTCTTTCTATTGCCTACTGGATGCACAGTCGTTCATCAGCAGTCCAGGTCTTTATGTCAATGGTTTCCCAAAATTTCGATATGCATTTCTAAAATTCGATGCTCTGGAATCAAAATTTTTATACGCCATTTTAGTATTTCAACAAATTTTTTAGAAATCAGTATTTTCATAGATTTCTTATTTTCTAATGGTTCTTAGAACTTTTAGTGTATTTATGAAAATTATCCAATTTTCTAGTACTTTGATGAATTTCTATGACTTTTCATTTTTAGGGCTCGATGCTCTGGCACTAAAAGTTTCATGAATGTTCATCATAATGAAACATTCATATGTTAAGATATATGGAAACATAATTATATTTCCATAAATTTTTGAAAAAATGATATTATCATTTTCAGTCATTTTCATTTTTAAAATTTCGCAGTATTTTATAGTATACTTATAGATTTCTCATTTTTTTATGGATCGCTACATATTGATTTTAGATTTCGATAAAATATAATCGTCTTTTATGTATAAATTAAACATGGTTTACAAATAATAATTTACTGAGCGAATCAAATGCTCATATCCTGAGAAATACCATTTTCAATGCGAAATTCAATCTATGAACAAAAAACAACTTTATTTCCGAGAAGCACATAAAAACAGATCTTTTCGTCTATAATTTACAGGCACTAAAACTAATTGCTCTTCGAGCTCCTATTAATCCTTATACGCATTGTTGGAACGCAATTACTCCGCAATATACGCATCGATTGACCATGTAGAAGTCGAATGAAAAAAATTGATCTTTCATACCATGGTGAATCAGAAAAAGGATTATAATTCCGGTATGCACAATTTCACGAGCTCGGAAATTTGAATTCGGAAGTTTCAATTACAAAATTTTTAGATTTCGTTACAGCTTTATTCCCATGCACAAAAAAAAACTTAGAATTACGCATTTTTTATGTTTTTTCAAAATAGTGAATTTTCCTGGTTATTGAAATTTGCTAAAAGAGTATGGAGACGCAATAATTCATAAAATGTCTTATAAAAAAAATTTCTTTATAAAAGTTATTTTCTACAGGAAAAAAAATTGTATAAGAAATTTTTATAAGGTTTCTATCAGAATGAAAGAGAAAAAGCATCAGAGTTTTTTACTATATGCATGTAAACTTTGGTAATTAAAAAAAAAAACAGTATCGTAAAACAAACTATAATTTTGCAAGTGAAAAAAGGATGTTATTATCTTTCAATAAAATTTTTTTCATATGAAAATCTCAAGTGAAATACCAACTATGGAGGTGACACCCCAAGTTAACCCCCCAAAATACATGACCTGAACACCGCCCGAAAAATTGAGATTCTTCGTAAAATTCTAGGACAATATTTCCCTCGCCACTTTTTACAAAACTCAAAATTAAAAAAGTTATTAAAAGTTTGAAATTTACACAATAAATGCACTACCCCGACAAGTAGGGATAAAAATCAGGTACCACAATTTACCTAAATTTTTTGCATATTTTTCTGAGCCGAAAAGTCCTTTGCCACTATTCGCAAAACTCAGAATCAAAAAAGATATTCAAGTTTCAAATCTTAGAAATCTGTTTGGTTGAAACTTGTAACTCAAATATATTTTTTGATTTTGAGTTTTGTTAAAAGTGGCAAGGCTTCAACTCAAAAAACAAAATGAAAAAAATTTGGATAGAGTTTTGTCCGTGGTTTTCATCCCCACTTGTCGAGAGAATGTATTTATTGTTTAGATTTCAAACTTGAATAGCTTTTTTGATTTTTAATTTTGTAAAAAGTAGCAAAGGAAGTATTGTCTTATAATTTTACAAGGAATCTTAATTTTTCAGGTATTCACAAGCATGTAGCCAGGTTTTTTCCGTCCTTGTCGCATGGCACCTTTCGCGCTTAGAGGTGCCGTGCGACAAGGACGCAAAAAACCTGGCTACGTGTTTGGGTATTCAGATCATTTCGAATCACCCTGTTTATAAAAAAAAAATTATTTATACATTTTCTACAGAAAAGTTGCTATAGGAAATAAAACTTTATAAGAAAAATTTATCTTATGAGGTTTTGATAAGGTCGGCCTCAATAGATATTTATGCTACAAGGGAGGAATGGAATGATTCTACGAGCGAGCATTTGGGTACGAGCGGCAGCGAGTGCCCAAGCACGCGAGTTGAATCACATTCCTCCCATGTAACATACAAAATTTTTTTTTCCATGCATGTATTCGAATGGCCGCTTTTTTACGATGAATCGCGTGAACACAGCCCTCTTTCCGAGTGGCCATAAAATCAGCGGAAGAATACTTCTTTTTTCCCTGCTATCCGGGATAAAAGACTTTTATCCCGGATAGCAGGGAACAAAGAAGAATTCTACCGCTGATTTTATGGCTGCTCGAAAAGAGGGGTGTGTTCACGCGATTCATCGTAAAAAAGCGGCCATTCGAACACATGCATGGAAAAAAAATTATTATAAGAAATTTTGATAAGGATTTTATAGGAATATACAGGGTGTCCCGAATTCTTGTATACAAAAAAAAATGACAGATTCCTTACAAAAATTTAAGACAATTTTTCTTTTGTCATTTTTCGAAAAACTCATCAAGATCAAAAAAGATATTCTATACTTTGAAACTTAATCAATAAACCCGCTTTTACGAAGAGTGGGGATAGAAACCACTGACCAAAATTTACCAAAATTCTTTCCTTATTTTTCTGAAACAAAAAGTTCTTTGCTTCTTTTCACAAAAATCACAATCAAAAAAGATATTACAGTTTTTAATTTAGCGAATCTGATTGGTTAAAACTTTCAGCTCTAATATTTTTTTTGGTTTTGAGTTTTGTAAAAAGTGGCAAATTACTTTTCGACTCAGAAAAATAATGAGAAAATTTTGGTCAGTGATTTTAATCCCCACTTGTCAAAAAAGCGCATTTATTATTTAAAATTCAAACTTGAATAACAATAACTTGTTTTTGATTTTGAGTTTTATGAAAAATGGCAAGGGAAAAAAATCCTCAATTTTCGCAAGGAATTTGCTATTTTTTTTTTGTTTATGAGAATTTGGGACCCCCTGCATATCAAAATATCACTATAGGTTCTTCAATTAAATATTTATTCAATAAATTTTTTATTACAAAACAGTTTGTTCAACAACCTGAATTCTGCAGGTGTAATAAGGACGTTACAATCTTGCAAATCAATTTTTTCACAAAAATCTTAAGTAAAATACCAACTATAAAATGCAACACCTAAAGTTTGCCCCCCGAAACATAACTCGACCCGGCGCCTATGAACTTCGCACCCGCGCTTTCCGTGGGAAAACCACTCAACGCCGGAAATAGAATAGAATCCCTGCTGCGTAAACGCCCCACGGAATCGTCACGTGCCAAATCTATAATTACAGGCATTATACAGACGGTCGCGGAGAATCGCCGGAAATCGGGAAAAGTCGGCTTCGAGCGAGCAAGAAAAGTGACAAAAAAAAGAGGGGGCGAAACGTCGAGGGCAGCGCCACCAGCGGAAGGGTTCCGAAAACCAATATAGACCAAAATCGTTGAAAATCGTCACTGCGATCGTCACCGCGACGTTACATCATCCGCTCGGCAAATTGAAATAGGGTAGGGACGCGAACGGGGCTGAGTTTAAGTGCGGCATCATTTAACTAGTGCATCGAGTATCGTCGCGAAGCTCTAAGTGCACTCCCACCCCAAAAACATCGGGAGCAAATGACGCCTGGAAATCACCTCGGAATTCGCTGAAAAAAGTACGTCGCAACCCCTCAACTCACCTCGAGTAATTAGCCACGTTTCCCTATTTCCACAATGACGAGTCACGAATATCTTGACAAGTCATCAAAACTTAATTATTTTCAAAAATAAAATGTCGGGCACGTCGCGAAATTCGAATATCGATCGGTCCGCGGGGAGCCAATGGGGGGCCTTCGTTTTCCCGTCGCCCCACGGGATTGGCTGTTGTAAAAAATGTCGGCCGTTTTTTTTTTCTTACCTCAACATTCTAATTAAATTTATTCGTCGCTTTTTCGCGATGCGTTGCGCAAGACGCGTGCGGGCAATTTCGTGTAACATTGAACTCGGTACTTTTTTTTGTACCTCGCATTGACATTCAGACCGCGCTATTTGGCATGGGAGAGTCGGGGACTATTTTAAAACCGTTGCGACATCGTGGCGTTTTGTTGAGATTTTTTGCGGGTTTTCGAGGTCGGGGAAAATTGTCTCGCGGTGCTTGATTGTTAGGGAAAAGCGGGGAGGTGATGATTCGAGATTTGCGAGGATTATGTGTTATGCAATTCCACGTGTTCCGGTGGGCTTGCAGTTAAGGTCCGGGTTTTCGTTGTTGGCAGCAATGGCACATTTTGCATGGTTTTGTATTGTTGCCAGTGGTGCAACATCGTAATTTGCTACTTTGTATGTTTGGCAACGCGAACAATTGCAAATCACCGATCGATGATATGCAAAAGTTGTCATGGTCAGATGTCAGATTCCGAGGTTTATTTTATCATGTAGTGTCAATTTGATTATCAGGTTCTTATAATTCTTTTTAGTACCACCATAGAACTTGAATTTAATGATTTACCATTTTTTTATTCAAATAACTTGATTTATTTCACCAATGGTGAAAGTAGAATTCTTATATTATGGAAAATTCAAAAATTTCTAAACTATTTAGAATTGTATGTATGTGAAGAGTTTTTGATAATTTTGTAGATTTCCCAAAAAAGTATTATATGTACATACTTGGAAATATCAGAAAATTTGAAATCAGAAATTAATAAATTATAGAAAATTTATTAATGAGAATATTTGTTTTATCAATTACACGTAAGTGATTTCAGATTTATGTTGATTTACAAGTGAAATTTTTGTAATAAATTGTGTTGTATATACACATTATAGATCTTGATAAGGACTCCAAAATAGAGTCGAAACATCGATGAATATCTGAAAAACGAAAAAATAAATTTGACTGGGAAAACGAAAAAGAATCTATTATCAGAAAATTTCCGAAGATAATTTATTTAATTATTAGAATAGATAAATCAAATAAGATTAATCAATTCATAATTTACTATCCAATTATTTAATGTAAGTTCCAATCGTTTATAAATAAGTGTGAAAATGAAAAAATTATTCTATCTTTCCTAGTAATAGAATTACTTCATAATTATTCATATTAAGCAAATTTTATTTAATGTTTCTCATTATTTTTAATTTACATCATGGGTGGAAATAAAAATTAAATTTTTTTTCGTTTTTGTTTATTTCATAAATGTTTGGAGCTTTAAACACATGTACATTTTTGATATATGAGAATACTTATTTCACTATGTTCATAAAGTTTACAATGTTGACAAATCACACAAAAATTTTTTTCAGAGATTTACCAAAAATAATGTGAAACCTTGAAAAAACAAATTCGACGAAGCCCCTAACAATGAAATTTTTAAAAATTCAAGAATACAAAATTTCTGAGAATTTTGATTTAAATTCTGAAAATTGAAATTCTAAAGTTAAATATGCCGACTGAAATTCTGAAATTTGAATTCTAGATTCAAAAATTCTGATTTGAATTCTAAATTCGAAAATTCACTGAAAAAAATTCAAGAATTCACCAGAAGAAAGAACAAAATGAAAGAATTCACTGTGAAACTTCACTGAATTCTGAAAATTCTGATCAAATTTTTAAATTTGAATTACGAATTCAAGAATTCACTGAATTCAGTGAAACAATTCAAAATTTTTTAAATTCTGAAAATTCTGATTCAAATTCTGAAATTCCAATTCTAAATTCAGAAATTCTGATTCAAATTCTGAAGTTTGAATTCTGAATTCAAAAATTTTGATTCAAATTCTGAAATTTAAATTCTATATTCAAAAACTCTTATTCAAGTTCTGAAATTTGAATTCTAGATTCAAAAACTCTTATTAAAATTCTGAAATTTCAGTTTTAGATTCGAAAATTCTGATTCAAATAATAAAATTGAAAGTTCACAGAAAAAATTTTAAAATTCACTGAAAGAAAGAATAAATTGAAAGAACTCACTGTGAAACTTTACTGAAATCTGAAAATTCTTAATCACATTCTTGAATTTGAATTATGAATTGAAGAATTCACTGAATTCAGTGAAAAAAATTCAAGAATTTAAAAATTCTGAGAATTCTGGTTCAAATTCTAAAACTTGAATTCTAAATTCAAGAATTCCGATTGAAATTCTAAAGTTCAAATTCTAAATTCAAAGATTCTGATTCAAATTTTAAATCAATAATTCAAATCTCAGAAAAAAAATTCTCATGTGATTTTTCAACGTTGTAAACTTTGTCAACATTATTTCACTGTTTAGAAACATATTTTTAGTTCTCAAAATGTATAATAATTTCATTTTCTCTGTATTCACTTTTTTCTCTGTATTCACTTTTTTCATAGTTGAACAGTAAGACCTTAGTTTTAGTAGTTTATTTATTTAAGCTCTGGAATGCTTTAACTTTGATTTTTCAAACGTTTAATTCTAAGGACCAAATGTATGCAATTCCAAATGCAAACTGAATTTTACAAATTCGATGTTTTCTTATTTTCTCATTTTTCAGTTTCAAGGATTTCATTTTAATTCAAACTTGAAATATGATTCTTTAATGCTTAAATTTGAGTATGCGGAAAACAGTTCAAAAATTTTTAAATATCCTCATTGTTTTTTTTTTCTGTATTTGGTTTTTGATAGATTGACTTTATAATGCACAAATGATTCAAGTATATTCCTTATGCATATTATAGGAATTTCCTAACATGAAAATCACTTCCAGTCATTCAATTAATAAATATTTTGTTAAAAGATTGTATTTCAATAGCTTTTGATAATTTTCATGCATGAAAAATATGAAAACGGTTTTAATTTGTAAATTTTTTACATTTGTAAATAATTTTCCAAATTTCCCAAAATACATTATCTCAACCACTTAATTGTAATATATTAATGTGATAAAATAGATTTTAGATAGTAAGTAATTTAAATTCCACTTATCTCGTATTTTTATGTTTAGTTTTTTCACAGTTCAATTGCGTCCACTTTCATGCTTTCTTTTATTTAAGGTCTGGAATGATTTAATTTATATTTTTTACTGTTAAATTACCCAAATTCTTTATCTTTCCAGTGATTGACGAATTCTATAAATCTAATCTTTGGAATTTCAAATGCAAATTGAATTGTACACATACATTGGATTTTTTCTTTTTCATAAAATTTGTTGATTTCATTTGATTTCAATTCTTATTTGAAACTTATTATTTAATGCTGCAACTTGAGACTTTTAAAAAAGGTTTTAAATTTTTGAATAGCCTCATTTTTTATTTTTTTGTATTGGATTTGGGCAGATCAATTTTATAATGCACCAATGCAGAAAGTAGAATCCTTGTATTCTACGAATTTTCGAACATGAAAATCACTTCCAATCATTTAATTTATAAATATTTTGTTAGTATTTTATGTGGATAGCTTTTTCAAATTTTCATGCATGAAAACTATTAGAATTGTTTTGTATTGTTGATCTTTGACATTTGTAACAAATTTTTTTTTATTGCTCTTCGAAAGTATAAGAAAATTTGACGAATCCAGGAAACTTTCAAAAAATGTAGTTAATCATGTGTTTCCCAGTATTTTTAGAATTTCGTTTTCTATAACAGGAGGTAATAATACATGTACTAATGTAGTGCGGTGGATTTTAATGTATAAACAATATTTCAGATTTTTTGTTATTTTTTGATATCTTATGAGTTAATACCAATTTCACTGTTTATGAACATATTTTTAGTCGATCGAATATACAATAATTTTATCTTCACTAATTTTAAATTTCTAGATTTACTTTTTTTATAGTTAAATCCCTAAACTATCATCTGAGTAGTTTTTTGATGGAAGTTGTAGAATGCTTTAGTTTTGATATTTTAACTGCTCAATTATAAAAATTCCCAATGATTTCAGTAAATCCGAAAGTCTAAAAATAAAATATTTGCAATTCAGAATACACACTCAATTTCACAAATTTGATTTTTTCTCATTCCAACATTTTTCGATTCCAGGTATTAAATTTCAGTTTAAATTTAAAATTTCATTCTTTAATGATCAAACTTGAGTATCTGTAAAACATTTCCCATCTTTGAATAATATACTTATTTTTCATTCATTCCAATCATTCGATCTAATAATTGAAATTCAGATATTTTTGAAATTATGTTCAATTTTTTACCTTATTTGTTGCTCATCTATTTTGAATTTGAAGTATAAAAGTTCAAAATTGCACTTCTCACTAAACACATTCCTAGAATTCATGTATATGAAAACTTTTTTTTTTGTAAATTATCAGAATATAAAAAAAAATCGCCATGTGATACATTTTAGTTGCCAATAGATAAAGATTATTCACTTTACTACGGAGGGATAGCATTTCTGCAACTTGTTTTTTCACATTTTCTTATCTAGTTTTTCTACCATTTTTTTGTCACGCTACACTGGCATACTTATCTCTCCGATTGACTACTGGGAACTGTACATCAATTATACATTCAATAAATCAAAGATATCGCTAACAATGTGTTATGTATACATAGATAAGATTTAAAATCTTCTCCAAGAATTTTTCACGATTTCTCAGGGTCAATTTTAGGTATTTAAGATCAAATAAACTTCCCTGAACTCATTTTATTTTATACATCATTTTAACAAATATAAATGTAACAAATATACCATAATACAATTTTAAATTAATTATATAATATAAATAATATATTTAATTTCCAATGAAAAAATTTATTACTAATTAATATAATTAAAATTTATATAGTTTAAATTGTAACATTGTTTTTTCATAAAAAAAATATATATTGAAATCGCATTTAAAATTGATACATATTATTTCACTAAAATTATTCACCTTTTTTACCCACATTTTTCGGGTCATTTTTGAACCCTAAAATTTCTCTCAGCCTACGCTCCTGTGTATCATATAAACTTAGGTAAACTTTTTTTTTCATAATATTGCTAAAGTTATTTAATATTTCGGGAAAATATAAAACTTATGCAAAAATCTTATTCCTAATTCTGTTTCATACATGTCACCCTCTTTTTATTGTTTATTACCTGGTATCAAAATAAGGAAACTAAAAATTTTATCAAATTTTTCCATTTTATGTTGACAACAGGCCCGTATTCAGCTTTCTTCCGTCCTTGTCGTGAGATGCCTTTAAGCGCGCAGGATTGACAAAGACACAAGGAGGGAGTTCGACCCCCTCTTTGTGTCTTTGTCAATCTTGCGCACTTGGAGGCATCTCACGACAAGGACGGAAGAAAGCTGGATACGGGCCTGGTTGACAGTTTTTCGATCAATAAATCAAGAAATATCCATATTCAATAAATAATACAGTCAATAATTCATTATTCAGTCGAAACCATTTTTAAACATTGACAAATTTGTAACGTTACTAAGTACATAAATTAGTGCAGAGAAATTTTTTAACTCAAACATTGGATTTATCTATTGATGTCTTGAAAGTTGCTGAAATCCTAGAATTTCATTGGTTGGTTTAAAACCTCAATTATTGTATAAATGCATATAATTTTATAGACCTCAGGGCAATAAACAATCTTTTATTGCCCTGCTAATTTAAAAAGTATTATTAAAAAAAAAAAAATTAGAAGATCTGTAACTCAAAATAATTAATATCCACTTATTTAATATTAATAGACTGTATTTTTTATTTTGAACTTTTATTGTTACCTGTAGTTTTTTTATGTAAACAAATTATAATTAAGTGTTTAGTTTTTCAAACATGAAATTGTTAAATTCGAACTTCTTTTGGTTACAATCATAGCTTTTAAACAATGCAATGAATTGCAGTAATTTCAATGAATAATAGTAATTGATCTCTCATTTATTCACCTATGAAGATCAAAAATTCCTTTCTTAAAAATCTTTAAAAAAAATGTAGAATCTGAGATTAAAGAATTATTTGCTATGATACTTATTGTGAATAATTTTAGTCAGATATTTATTTAATGATGAGAAGGGATTTGATTTTCTAGAACTCCATTTTTTATCTTGATAATTAAACCTGAATTTAATGTAGAAATACAGGAGGAAATGTCCTAATTTCTAGGTATTCCTAAATAATTTAATTCTTACTGATAACTTTGAAAAACTGGAATTTCAAGTCTTTAAATAAAGCTGGGACGATAATAGAGACCTGAACCTGAGAACCAAAATCGTTTAGCGCCTTATCTGAATTGAGATCATTAAAAATTAGACCTAAACGACTTTGGTAGTTAAGTCCATTTTTTCATTGCAAGTCACGAATGTCTAGAAATTTTTAAACAGTTGAATTTTATAATTCAAACGAAAATAATGAATACAAGAAAAAGTTTTTGACACTAGTGAGTTGTGTCACTTAATGTAAAACACCGTTATCTTACTGCTCACTTTCTCACCATTAAAAGTCAAATTTTTTTTCTCACAAGTGTTCTTACATTATATACATGGTTTCGTATAATTCTCTTGTACTGATTTCTGGACCTTCTAGATTTGTTATTTTCTATAAATTTTGATTTTCAACAACATTGAGTTGACTTGGAATTTTTTCAAATTTCAGGTACGTCAATTGAAAAACGACCTTAGGTAGAATTCATATATTATGGCGACATTACGACTCCTCGCCGCAGGCGTCAGCGCGGCTGGCGCAGCTGGAATAACGTCCTATTTTCTCGTTTCTGACAATCCTGTAAGTATTTTTGTTATCAAATCAGAATATTGATAAAGCAGCTGGTAAAAATGTGTTGAAAAAAGTGAAAAAATGCAATCGCACTTATTTATTACTTCAAAAAGAAATTTGTAAGATTAAAATTTTTTTTTACCATTTTTACAAGTTGTATAACACTCGAAGAGTTTAAGATTTTTAGACTTTTAATAGTTTGTGGGAACTTTGGTTATTTGGAAAAATCTTATTTGTTTAACTATTCTTATTTTTTTTGGAAATGTTTGACTTTGAGAATTTTGTAGATTTTCCGAAAAATTCTGAACCATTCCTTTTTTTGTATTATTAAGTTGAAATTCAAGTCTTCACTTTGGAGCATTTTTATTTTTAATGCATAGAAAGTTACGACAATTTTATTTTTTGCTTTTTATTTCCCATATTTGCTAGATTATTATGAAGTTATTTTCTTCTTTCAATTGAAATTTATAATTCGAACTTTTTATTCAAAAGAATCATATTTTTCATTTATTTATAACTGCCCAATCGAAAGCAGTATGTAAAAAAAGAAAATTGCGAAAATTATGTTTAATTTTTTTCAGGTTCATGCAGAAAAATTAGTGAGACGACCAAAAAGACCGTTGCCGTCCCGAGAAGAACAAGTGCAGAACTTGAAAACCCAAGATGAATACGACGTTTTGATTATTGGAGGTGGTGCTACAGGAGCTGGATGCGCTCTCGACGCGTGTACTAGAGGTGATGTTTTACGAGAGTTTATGTAATTTTATGACAGCTGATGTTTGAAAATCCCAAGAAATTACTACTGATGCAAATAAATATTGTGAAAGTTGGAAACATTTGTTTTGAAATTTCTATTTGAAAAAAGAGGTTTTATTGTGTCATGAATTTTTTTTTCAATTTTGGAACATTTTGAAAAACTCCTGGCAATGTACAATGTGCATTTGCAGTTGCAATGGTTGAAATTGAAAAAAAGTCAGTAACTAGAAAGAATTTCGATTCAAAGTTATATCATCCAAAATTTTCTTGACATCATGACTATTTTTTAGAATTTGGTGATCTTGGAAACTTTTGAAAATTCATGAGAATATTTGGAATATCTGTACTTTCATGCAGATACAAAGTACAATCGTTCAAAAAATTTTGGAAAATGCACACAATTTTCACTCATTTTCTTCAACTTTATTATTATTAAGAAAAATTCTGCATTATTTATATATTAAATTTTTTATAGTGCCTATGGATTTCTTAAATCTTCTGAATTTTATTGTATTATTTATCGGACTAAGCATTTGCAATATTTAAATATTCTTATTATAAAAAAAGAAACATATAATTTTTTATGATTGATAGTGTTATAAGTAACTTTGCTAGATTTTAATAATTTGCGAAATCTGAAAAAGCTCCTCTGCAATTGTGTATAATTTTTAGTGGATCATCAAAATCAGAAATATAGTGAAATTGAAAGGAAATATTTTCTTTTGATCCCAAAGACCAATAATCAAGAATAACTCGAATATAACAATTTTTAAAATTTTCCTTACCGTTAAATAAGGTATTGTATGAATATTTTTCAAATTTTACTTTTTTTTAATTTCCAGAAATTTTTCGAATACCTTGAGTTTCATAGATTAGATATTATTTCAGAAATTTATCTGAAAAATGTAAAAAATAGTAGATTGTGTACCAAGGCCGCAAAGTAGGCTTTTGTCGTACAGGCATAATTCTCAGTACTCGGCAAGCACGGGCGTGGTTTTCAGTACGAGGGGAGTATGGGCGTGATTTTTCAGCACGAGGCGAGGCCGAGTGCTGAAAAATCACGCCCATACTCCCCTCGTACTGAAAACCACGCCCGTGCTTGCCGAGTACTGAAAATTCTGCCTG
>JAPYZL010107621.1:0-13169 GCA_030522825.1 Platygaster orseoliae
TTAACACAGCTCACTGCATTTCGCTCAGCCGAGTGCAGGTAAAAAGTAGAGGGGGAAATTTCGAGGAGGCAGCCTCCTCAATCTGGTCACCCAGTTGACAGCCTCGGAGTAGCCGAAAATAGAGAGCAAGAATTTCGGAAGCCAAGTATGAGCGAGTTGAAAGGGAGCGAGAGAAGGACAAAAAGAGAATGCCTTCCGAGTCGTTTACAGGACAAATTTTTCACGCGTTGAAGGCGTCGAAATTTTCATGCTTTAAAAGATCGATTTTTCTTTGCGTGCATTATAGATAGATTGAAATATTGAAAAACGAGGAATGTCCTGGTCCGGGACAGAAAATAAATCGTTTCTGGGAAATTTCCTGAGGTGAAAGAGTATTCAGATGATGCAGGTCCAGGCGAAAGAGAATCCGAATCGGCACGTGAAGCGTGCCGAATCGGATTATCTTTTGTCTTGGCCCGGGTCTTGCCTGCGTTATCTGAATACTTTTTCGTCTCAGGGAATTTTTCCCTTAACACAAATCGCTAACGTGAAACGATTTGTTATGTATTATGTATTTTGATAAGTATACATTAGGCCAAGTGATTTTTATTTTTATGAAAAAATGGCCATATTCTTCAAAAATTGAAAAACTTTTGTATAAGAATTCCGTTTCTTATCAAGTAACTTAATAAAAATGTCTAAGAAAAAGAAACAGAAACAAAAATTCTCATGTGCTGCGTTTAAGAGGGAACCCAACAGACTGTAGCGCAAGAGAGACGTATAGAACGGATAGCGAACGAGAGGAAAAAGGACGAAAAGAGAATGTGTTGGGTTTCCTCTTAACGCCTACGCGAAAGTCAGTTGATACCAGTTGATACTCTCGTCCTCGCAAGGTGGTGCACCGAATTTTTTCCCAAATTATATCTTTTCAATATTGATATAAACCATATTTGAAGGACAGTAACATTAAAAACGAAGAACGAAGGACACTCTGAAAATAAAATTATTAACTGAAATTGAAAAATACAAATAAACGAAAGAAATGTTGAACGAAAAATACAAAAACGTTTAAATGGAAAAATTTCTCGTAAAACAAACTTTTTTAGAGCTACTTCTACAGAAAAAAAATTTTATGACTTTTTTAAGAGGTCACTCAATAAGATAAGTTTTTCTTGTAAAAATTTTATAAGGTCGATCTTATTGAAATTTGTTAAAGATCTTTATCTTTATATGTATATGTATAAATATCGATATTTTTATAAGGCTTTTACAATAAGTATGAAAATCACAGGGAAATGGATTTTAAGTCAATAGACTGTTTACTACTGTTATTTTTTAACGTAACTTTTTGAAAGTTGTATTTTGACTTTTTGTCGCTTCAACTCTTTCTTCCACTCCATGTAATATTTATGTTATCATAATTGCAACAATACTCTAAATTAGCTCAGCCCGATACAGCCTTGAAACAAAGAACTCAGTTTCCCCTATAAAAAAATGATCATTAGGTGCACTGCTCGGAGCCGTAGTAAGCTTCTCTGGCGCCTGAGGCGAAATCAAATATTCGCCCCCCTCCCCCCAAATAAAAAACTTTTACACTTAACTGTTAAAAAACATCGAACCCTGGAGCATCAACTCTAGAAATCTACATAGAAATCTAAGAAAATACACCAGAAGATCTGGTCATACGAACTCTGAAGAAATACAAAAAGTAGAAGAGTTCTATGAAGCAACTGTTTTCTGAAAAATCTGATCAAAAACCTATGGTTTATGAAACTTCGAATCTGGACCTGGAGCACCAAGTTCTAAAAAGCGTATACAGCAATTTACAGTAATACTTAAAATCTATAGAAGTATTAGAAATAGAAAATTTAATAAAATAAGAAAATTTAAATAATAATAATGTTATTTTAGAATCTTGTAAATGAGATCCTGATGAGGACCTAAGTTTAAGGTCGAAATATTGATCAATAAATGAAATAAGAAGATTTGGCTCTGTGCAATTTTTACCAAGTATTAGAAAAACACTGAAAAGTCATATGAATACTTCAAAAAATGAGAAAATACAAGAAATCTTTGAAATTGATAAAAAGTAATCGAAATTTGAATTTTGATGCATCGAACTATACAAATCTATAAGCACTCTACAATATTAGTTATTAAATATTAGTAATATATCTACAATATTACTTTAGAATCTTCAAAAATTTCACAAATACTAAAAAATACGGGTAGTACTAGTAATCATTGATTCCGAAAATCTATGTAGATATCATTTTCTTTGAAATTACAAAAATCTCGAATTCTAGAGCATAAAATCTAAAAACTTAAATAGAAATACATAAAATTACCGCAAAAATTCTTCAAATTGTAAAAAAAATTGATGTCAGAATAAAATGTAGTTTATTGAAAAACCAATTTCCATATTAAAAATAGTTTGAAATTTTCAATACCATAGCATTGGTATATGTATAGATCTATGTGTATAGAGAAATCTATCGAAGTATTAGAAATCTATGAAAATACCAGGAAATATTACAAAATTCTATAAAATCAATAACATAAATTCTATACACAATTAAATAAATTAATAATGCTTAAATAAATATATAAACAACATAAATTCCATAATAACATATGATATACGAAAATCCTAGAAATGTATGAAGTACTATAAATCCGTATGGCTATAATTTTCTTAAAAATCTGTAAAAACAATAAAATTTGTTAGAACTTTTATTCCTAGAGCAAATAACAAAGAATTATAAAATAATACCAAAGGTTTCACAAAAAAATTTCAACCTCAGTGACTTGAAAATCACAGAAATCGAATGCTATTATATTGAATACGAACATGGAAAACTTGAAAAATTGTATAACTCAAGATTCTGAAATGCCAAAAATTGAAAAATCCTTCGTAAAGTCACCGTCATAGAAATTTCATATAAATTTCATTGAATAAGCTGTGAAATTGCTATGAAAGTTCAAATAACTCGTAATTTCATAAAACATGAGCAACTTACTAAGGCAAAAATGCCGCAAATGCTAGCTGATTTTTTCGTCAATATTCAATGAAATTTGTGATTTTATGATTGCTTAATAATTGTTACCACATAATATCATCTCACTTGAAAATCAGTTTACTTCTCGTGATATAGGTTTCATTATGAAAAATACAATGCATAAATCATATCTACGCTTAAAAAATGATAAAGTTCACCAAACATCAACAATAACAAAAATTAGGTTCTTATCGATGGTCTTTTTTCCTGTGTAACTTCCTTTTATTCGATATTATTATAAGTTATTGAAATTTTCATAAAAGTTTCAGTTTTTTATGACAGAGATTTTGCTAGGGATCGATCGTACTCCTATAACCAGATCGTCAAAGAAAAAAAATGATCAAATCCCGAAGAAAATATATTTTTCCAAAAAACCCCTCTTAAAAATTTTTGCTACCTATGCCCCAGGAGGATTTTTTTTTTATTTTTTCAACGCAAAATAACACCAGAAAAAATTTAGAAAAGAAATATTGAAGGGTAAAATAAAGTTTTTTTTAGACTGAAACAAAGCGAGAAAATTTTTTAAGTAGAAATAAAAATAAACTGCCGTTCTCCTGTGAAATTTGTGGTAAGGGATTCAGAAATAAAAATGATCTTACTAGTCATATTCTTACTCACACTTGCGAAAAACGTCACGTGTGTGACCATTGCAAAAAAAGGTTTATTACAAAAAGGAATTTAAATTATCATACAAAAACACACACAGGAGAAAAACCTTTTCAGTGCGAACATTGCAATAAAGTATTTGCTTCAAAAGCAAATTTATATTTGCATATGAAAATACATACAGGAGAAAAACCGTATAAGTGAATTATTATTAATTGCGAGAAAAAATTTTCAAGAAGTACTACTTGTAAGGTTCATGAAAAAATACACAATGAAATCAAACCGCACAAATGTACTCATTGTGATAAAACATTCACACGAAATGATGGTCGAATACTGCATGAACGCACGCACACTAAAGAAAAACCATTTAAGTGCAATCATTGTGAGAAAAGATTTACAAGAGCATATACTCGAAATTGTCATGAACGTATTCATACAGAAAAAAAAGCTTGAAAAAGCATTTATTGTGAAACAAAGTTTGCTTAGAAAAAATCAAAAAAGCATCATGTACTTCATTCTTGCTCTGCAAACCAAAAGCAACTTAACGATACTTAAGTAACTTAAAGATACGAAACAGTTTCGCAAGTCCATTGAGTAATAAAAACGCACATACACGGTGTTTTAAAGATAAAAACTATGTAATGGTAAAGATTGTGCTGAAATATTCGCAAAATGAGATGCTAATTATCCTATAACCGATTCATTTAGTAAATGAATTTTCAAAAATATTACGTTCAAAAATACAAAGTCAATGAGACGCATAAGCGGAACGTTGACTACTGATCTACATATTCAACAATGTTGCCCTGGTTGAAAATTGGACACCTACGAGAAAATAATTAAGCATGGTAATAACATTTCAATAAAGACATGATTTTTATTTATCTTACTTATTCCTATACATTTTTCATTCAGTCATAACACTCGTATTTTTTTATGAATTTTTTTGCAATGAATAAAGCAATAATTCTGCTTTTTTGTTACTCTGTAGTGATTTCAGATGTTTGAGTTCATAGGGTTTTGTTCTTATAAACGTATGGTGTACATGGGACTTTTGTCATTTACAGAAACCAGTTTTGACGACAAGATGAACTCGCAGGTCTTTCGTTGTTCCGATGAAGAATTTCTTTAGCAACGCTTCCTACTTTTGAAAATCGTCTCCATGACATGAAATTAAAAAAAAAAACAATCTTTGCCGTCATGCATTTTTCTAAAAATAATGTAATTTGTAATTTAATGTACTCGACAAACATTTTTAACTAGTATAATTATTAAATGAATATGTAAGGCACCGAGTTTGTTTATTTCTGCTGATTATTATTTTTTACTATTGAATAAAATTATACATAATATATCAATATCTTCACACATTTTGTTTCATCATAATTCACGAAGAAATATAAAAACAATGATAACTATGAAAAATTCCTTTGGTTTTAATAGTGTTCAATAGAGTTCTTTGGATCTTTGGTGTTCTTCAATTACGCTTTTTATTGAATTTAATATATACAGTTATAGTTCTATGTAATTGAAAATATTTAATATTAGTAAATTTGCGCAAATTTCAGTGAAAAATGTTTCAGATCAACCTAGTAAGTCAATATTTAAATTTTAAATCAAGTCACAAGCGTTCGCCAAGTTTTGCATATCTACCTGTTATTTAAAAAACTCTTCATCTATGCAAAATTAATGATTTCGTTTACTGAAAAAATATTGCAATTTAATAAATCCATAGCAAAATCATGTCACCAACTCCCCCTTCTCATTCTTCGCAAAAATAAAAATCATTCCTCTAATTCTTTACCGTATAATATAATTCATTTATTGATTATTACTCATAAAAAGAGATGCAGAAAAATAGGAAGTTGAAGCAAAACAACTTTTTCCAAGATACAGCTATTTTTCGTCAAAAAACTTTCCCATGTGGATAACTTTTCATCCTGATAGTGGAAAATAAACAGAAAAACACAGCGAATAGAATAAAACTTACATGTATTTTTTATGATGAAATTACATACAAGAAAAAGTATCAGTTTTCAAAACAATAACTGATGATTACAAACGATGATCCGACGTTGAAATGAAACTATTGTGCTCAAAAAGCACCTTCTTGAATTGCCGCTAAAGCGTAAGTAACACATTCAAATACTTGAAAAATACCGAGTGTAAATACTGCTTTAATTCGGGTAACTATTGCTTCCATACTTAAGTACATACGAAACCAAAAGAAAATAACCAATGCATGAGATGTATATGTAACTCGTACACTGTAAAAAATCCCGTCGGAAAGTTACCACGCTCAACATCGTACAGAATCCGAGCCACGCTGAGCATGGTTTTTTTACGATGCTGAGCATAGTAACTTTACTGGCGGATTGTAGTTTTACTAGCTCTTGTAAATTTACGACGCTCAGCATAGGTCGGATTCTGTATGTTACGAGCGGCTAGTGAGTTAACTACGCTCAGGGCAGTTATTTTACTGAAACGCGAGTAACTCAACGACAAAATTGGTAGATTTACTATGCTGAGCGTAGTAAACCTACCAACCTTTGCCTTACTAGCTCGTAGTAACTTTACGACGGGATTTTTTACAGTGTATATGCTACACTCGAGAATATAATTCTACATAAACTAAAAATAATTTTCCCTTGCTGCCTAATTTGCTAATTGAAGGGCCGGATAATGAAACTCGCCGAGAGCGCTCGAAAACGGGTAAAAGTATTGTCCGCGCGGTGACGTTACGAGTCAAAATCCAAAGTCCGAATTTGGAAAAATGAAATACCGCTCGATAGCTTTTGAAAAATGCGTGATGTACCCGCTTAAACTTTTTTCGTAAACACCATAGTTTTCGTTAAATAAATAAAGACTGATTATTTTTCAATCGAAATTTCCATGTTTTTCAAAACTTACATCGTCGCTGAACACAGTCATTTTTCAACGTATCGACATAATTTTTGTTTACTTTTGTTCAGAAAGGTCTAGCGTTGAATACAGTGTGGAAAAATTTATCAAAAGTTAATAATAATTGAATGTTTTTTTAATTCGAATGAAAAACCATGTTTTTTGACGTTCGCGTTGAAAATGTATCGAGGGAATTTTCGTTTTCAACGGGGCATTCACGCTTGTCATAATCTTAAGTGTATTGTTGAACTTTTTGGAATGTTTGAGCTCTCTAAAATTATTCTTTATATAAAATCCAGCGAGTTGAACGCAAAGGCGCAGCGCGATATAAATGAATTTTGCGCGAGCGAGCTCGGTAGCATGTCGTATTAGCGAAAAATTCAACCACATCGCGCTGAGCGTTTGTGTTCAGCTGGTTTTTTTTCTATAATAATGATTTTAGGAAGCTAGAATTCTCAAAAATTGCGACAATTATACACTTGGGATTTTATGACAAGGGTGAAAATCCCGTTTACAACGATATTTATACTTGGATTTTAAAAAATTGCCTCTCATTTTACTCGTAAAGTTTTAGCGCTCCCTACGATACACAAAAATATTAAGAAAATTCAGTTCAGAAAAAAAAATCCCTGTACCCATAAATTTACAAATGCAAGCTGCAAATCGTCGAGCAATCATCAGCTGCATCAAAAAGTTTAATTAACTTAATTTATATTCCAACTAAAATACATGACTCGTATTTTAAAAAAAACGTTGTTTAAAAAATGTACGAGTACAATTATATTATATGCAATTATATTATACATATATAATTATATTATATATACCTTAGAGTGTAAAATTCGCAGTAGACTTGATTAGCAGGAATGTGATTTTAAACGAGCGCGAGGATATTCTAAATAATTCACAGAATTTAATTTTTTCAAAGAAAACGACAATTGCTCAGTATTCTTCAATTGTAACACTAGTATGTCCTGTAAATAATAAACTACACAACGTCCACTCAAGTAACTTAATTTTTTCATTCGCGAAATGCATCTAGATGAATGTTTTGCCGATCGAACATCAATTCCACTCTAAACTTGATAATCGTATATCTGAATAGGCGAAAACAAATATACCTTGGAGTGTAAAATTCGCACTAAACTCTAAATATTTTGTAAAATTCAATTTCTCCAAAAAAAAAAGGAATTGCTGAGTATTCTGAGCATGTACTTGATCGGAAATTTCCGATCAAGTACATGCTCGCGTGAAAGCCCCAAAATCAATTACTAGAAATGGTCGTACTACTCGTACTTGATCCAAGTTGATCGGAATCTCAGTAATGCGTTAAGATCCTTAATATTCTTGATTATTTTCCAAAGTATTTATATTTCAATTTCTGTATTGTTATGTTTATATGTATATATTTATTATATTATTATTATTATTATTATTATTATTATTATTATTATATTACTATTTATAAATAATAATAATACTTTTTATATTATTATCATTATATATTCGTACTATATTTATACTAATTTTTTCTTTATATATTTATTTCTGTAATATTATTTTTGAATAAACAAATTTTCTCTAATTCCAAAAACTTACATGAAATAATTTCTACCTTTTTACTGATTTCATAGAAGTTCTCAAGATCCTTAATATTTATTATCATATTCTAAAACTTTTATATTTATGTTTCTGTATCGTTATTTTTATATATATTTATTATTATATTATTATTATTATTATATTATTATTATTATTATTATTATTATTATTATTATTATTATTATTATTATTATTATTATTATTATTATATTACTATTTATAATTATAATATTATATATTATTATTATATATATTTATATATTTATAATCTTTATATTTTATATTTCTTTATTGTTAGTTTTGAATGAACAAACTCTCTCTAATTCCGAAAACTTACACTAAATAATTCCTAACGTTCTTTAGATTTCAGTGAACATATTTCATAATATTCACTATTATTTTCATGAATAATTTCCTTATTTTTCCATGAAATAACAAATACATTCAGAATTTTGTTCCACTTCGACAAAAGAATTCCAATTATTTCTCACACCTTTCAAATCGCAGTTTGGACTCCTAACTTTTGTCGCGCATTGTTATGCAAAGCCCAGAAACGATCCGTCATTAATTGTTCCTGGTGCAGTTTTGTTTTCGCGATAAAAAAAAAAAAAATGAAAATACACTGGCCAGATGACAAAGCTCCCGCAACATTGTACGTGACACACGTGTAATGCTTTGGTATCGCCTCGCGCAATCGAAAATGTTGCTGACATGTTATGAAAAATCGACGTCGCATCATCGCGGAAAATGATTACAGGCGACCCAAACGCTTTTTATTCGCGGTAGTCGGCTACGCGCCGTAAACGCGCAACTTTATTCGGGAATTTTCGATGCATTATTTATGTGAGAAAGAAATGTATCAAGTGGAGCGTACTTTTAGCTGAAATTTTACCGTTTTCACCGGCACTTCCATTACGATTTGAGCAGAAAAAAGAGCCTTTTTCCTTCAATAACGCGATTATCTCGCGATTATGAAAAGTGTGATTGAGAAGAATTTACGGTATTTTGACAGGTGTTTTGAAGTCGTGGTTTTTTATTTGTTTATTAGTTTTTTTTGCTGTGCGTTTGTTGATTGGTGATTGATTGTTCATGTGGTGGTTTTTTGGTTGATTGATTTTTGCCAAATGTGATTTTTTGAATGGGCAAAAGATTGTGATTATTGAAAATCAACTATTTGAAAAAATACGCAAGTTCAAAATTTTATTGTGAATATTTTGAAAATAAACTGAAAAGTTGAAAAAATAGTTTGTAAATAGGCTCAAGTAATTTTGACGAAAATTAGTTACAATAATTTTAAAAAATTTTGAGATACAACGGTAATTTTATGGTTTTTGACGTTTGCTTTTTTAATTTGTTCAGTTTTTTTGTATCAAGTGTTTAACTTTAATAATAATTAATTGTTCAAGTGCTGGTTCTTTGGTTGATTGATTTTTTGTGGAGGAAATTTTTGCAAAATGAGATTTTTTAACATTATGTAATTTTTTGACTGAGAAAAAGATTGTAATTATTGAAAATTGCCTATTTGAAGAATTACGAAATTTGAAAATTGTATTGTGAGTATTTCGAAAATAAACCGAAAGGTTGAAAAAATAGTTTGTAATTGTGCTCAAGTAATTTTGACGAAAATTATTAGTCACGATAATTTTCAAAAATTTTGAGATAAAATGTTAATTTTGTGGTTTTTGATTTTCGCTATTTCAATTTGTTCAGTTTTTTCATATCAAGTGTTGAACTTTAATAATTATAATTGTTCAAGTGTTGGTTTTTTAGTTGATTGATTTTTGCCAAATGAGATTTTTTGACATTGTGTGATTTTTTGAATGGGAAAAAGATTGTGATGATTGAAAATCAACTATTTGAAAAAATTCGGAAGTTCAAAATTTTATTGCGAATATTTCGAAAATAAATCAAAAGGTTGAAAAAATAGTTTGTGATTGTGCTCAAGTAATTTTGACAAAAATTATAAGTCACAATAATTTCTTGAAATTTTGAGATTGAATGATAATTTTGTAGTTTTTAAATTTGGCTTTTTCAATTTTTTTAGTTCTTTTGTATTGAGTGTTGACCTTTAATAATTAATTGTTCAAGTGCTGGTTCTTTGGTTGATTGATTTTTTGCGGAGGAAATTTTTGTAAAATGAGATTTTTCAACGATATGTAATTTTTTGAATAGACAAAGATTGTCATTTTCGAAAATTGCTTATTTGAAGAATTATGAAACTTAGAAATTTTTATTGTGAATATTTCGAAAATAAACCGAAAAGTTGAAAAAATAGTTTGTTTATATGTTCAAATAGTTTTGACGAAATCAGTTAAGATAACTTTTTCAAATTTTGTTCTATATAGTGTTTTTGAGATTGAATGGTAATTTTGTGGTTTCTGACGTTTGCTTTTTTAATTTGTTCAGTTTTTTTGTATCGAGTGTTTAACTTAAATAATTAGTTGCCCAAGTGCTGGTTTTTTGGTTGATTAATTTTTTGTGAAATGAGATTTTTTAACGTTCTGTGATTTTTTGGATAAATTATTGTTGAAATCGATATTTCAGTCTTAAAATTTGATTTTCGCTTTTAGAAATACGATGAAAATTACCTCTTTGAACAATTACCAAATTTGAAAATTTTATTGTAAATATTTCGAAAATAAACTAAAAGAAAAAAAAAACTTTAGAAATGTGCTGAAGTGGTTTCAACGAAAATTCGTCACAATACATTTTTAAAATTTTGTGGTTTTTGATTTTTTGGAGGTGACATTGACAATAATTTTGAGGGGTGCGAGGAAGGGTGAGGAAAACAGGATTTTGGAATTTATTTCGTGATTTTGAAAGCTGGAAGTTTTCAATATAAAAATTTTGAGACTTGGAATTTTCAGAGTTCGTAAAAAAATGTTATATTGAATTTTGGAATTATTTCTTGTACTTGAAAAAATTGATTTGAAATTTGATTTTGTGAGTTTTCAATTTTTATTAATGAAACCTAATTTTGATGTTTTAATTGTTGTTTTTCAATTATATTGAATAATAGAAATTTTCAAGTTGATAATAGGAAATACTTTCCAAATTTCGAAGTAAGAAAAAATTTCTTTAATTAATCGGGATTTCGAGTCTAAAAATTTCATTTTTTTATTTTCAAAATATCCCAAAACGCAAAATATAATTTTCACCTTATCAATGTTAAATTTTTTACTCTGAAAAAAATTTTCTTGCATAATTGCAATATCGTGGTTTAGGAGATTTTCGGAAATTCAAAAGAAATCACAATTTTTTTAAGCACTTCAATTTTACAATCCTTAAAAAAAACCATGATTTTTTTCCAATTTGGACAATTAATTCTAACTTTAAATTCAACGATTGCAAAATTTCAGAATTTCAACTTCGTTTCAGTAAATAACTAATTTATTTCTGCAGCGTACATTAAGACTTTTTTATTTCCATCTCTTAATGACGTTAATAATTATTCCGCAGATTGTTTACAAAGATTGGTTCTCATGAAAGCAGTTCAACGAGTTGGGATGATTTTCAGTTTGCTTCTGTTTTTCGGGAGCAAACATCATTAAAACAACAATCTTCGTTTGTTGAAAAATTTTATTCCGTGTTTTGTAGTTGGGCAATGTGAGTGAAGTTTCTTCAATCAGCGGAAAATCGACAAAAAGTAATAATTATTTTTCCCCTCGAACACTAATAAAAAAAAATTACTTCCCTTTCTGACCATTTCTTCAAACAATTCGATAATATTGAAAAAAATTTCCTCCAGAATAATTATTCAAAATTATCGATAATTTCTCCTTTAATAAATTATTGTTCTCTTATCTAAAATGATTTTCATTTCTGAAGAATAAATTTCAACTCATAATTTCATAAATACTTAGCTTCAAATAAAGAGGAGTTGAATAATTACTGCAATTAAAAGTTGGTCTTAAGTATATAACTACTTTCGATTCGTGCTGTACATCGAGAAAGAATTGGTCTTGAGATTTTCAGGTATAACTAGAAACTTTACATTTTTGTTTCGCGGAATTCATTAAAAATTTGTTATAATCAGTTTACTAACTGTTCTTGATAGTTGTTAAAGTTTGCGGAAATGCTGAAATCATCCCATAATGATTTTAACCATAATTCTTGACTTTGCTTTTTTTCGGCAAAATTTACGTTTGCAATTTAATTAAATGCAGTGGCGTAACCGTTAGCATTTTGAAAAAATTTTGATGTAAAGTATTTATAGAAATAGTGAAAATAACGAATTTCTTAAAGTTGTGTATGTACTTTCGTAATATTTTTAGCTTTCAAAATTCACGCAATATTAGATTTTTAATGTATTTATTGTGGATTATGAATATTTGATTTTTCCATTGATGCTTTAGTGTAATTAGAAACAGGAAAGAGTTTTTATACAGAAAAGAATAAAAAATGTATATTAATCAACTGGGATTTATTGTTCTTTATTTAACAATTTTAATTATATGTACAGTTGTCGACAAATGAATATATTTTTTCAAAGTAAATATTTCAAAATAAATAAATCGAAGACCAACTTGAAAATCTGAAAGCTTCAATTTTTTTTACTTCTATAGTTATTTAGTGTTATTCTGAAAGTAAAAAAAATTGCGAAAATATGTATAGTTGAATAAACATTATAAACAATATATTATACCTAGAAATCTCAAAAACTGATATTTTAAATTTGTATTGTAATAAATACATCGTAAATTTTGAAAGCTTAAATTTCAGTTAAAAAAAAGTTTATGCATTTAAAGTTAAAATTGAAAATTATCTCTGGAAAAAATTGCTGTTTAAAAATTGCAACTCAAAGTTTAAAACATGAAATTTCGAAATTCCAGTCTATTGATGTATAGATTCGATTACAAAAAAATTTTTTATTTCTAAATTAATGTACGGAAAATAATAGAATTTTATGACAGAAATTTTTTTTTTCACAACTCGAACATCGAAAACTCGATTTACGACGTCTGCCAAAGATGGTGTAACTGAGCGATTTCAGGTTGTTTGATTTACTCCACTCGACTT
>JAPYZL010107737.1:0-18744 GCA_030522825.1 Platygaster orseoliae
TCATCCTATCTACTTTTTAGCGTACATCATGCTTATATGAACGTTTAATAAACCAGAATCTTTAAAAAAGTTCTCTACTCGCAATAAATTTGTAATAAACTGTTACAATTATTGTTACAATTATTAATTATTAATAATTCAGTGGAGTTGAAATTAATGAATGATTTTCTCTGTAAGCTCACTGTGAGCTCATTGTGAGTTGGATGTGAGCTCACCAGAGCTCACTGTGAGCCCACAGTGAGCTTGCGAAAAGGGTGAAATAGGGAGCTCACTGTGAGCTCACATCCAACTCACAGTGAGCTCACTGGTTCACTGGGGTCTTCCAAGAATATTTCGGCTTATCAGTTCCACACCCGGTTAAAATAAGTCGCCTTGTAATTTGAGCATAAAGAAGAAGCTTAAATATTTATCATGGAAATATTCTAAAATATTTGAATTTATAAAACGTAGGAATCCAGTGCGTTTCTCAACAGGTGTTTATGAGCGCGTTACTCCGCGGCTTAATAAATTTTTCTTGATAATTTATTGAAACTTTTAACGTGGAATGACTCCACCCTCACAGCACGAAAGTCCCAGGGACCATGTGTGCTGTTAGGGCATAATTTAAATGTATTTATAAAAGCCTTTGAGCTGGAATTACTCTAATTTTATGATATTCGCGAAAGAGGAAACAAAAGAAAAGGCGCGTTGCTCCGGCGGCCTTCATGATGCGGAAGTGATAAGGTCCGCGAGGAATCGTCTCTCGAAATCTGGTCGTTTATTTCAATAATAATTTAATCATTGCATTTTTATTAGGAAAGGAACCTCGCTCTTTACAGTATACGAAAATTCACTGTAGAAATTATTATCTAGCTTATATTCTATCTCCTGAGTTAAAATATTTATATAAAGTAAAGAGTAAAATATTAAATTTTCGAAAAAAAAAAATTTTGTTTTTAATTTTTTCAAAAAAAAATTTTCGAACAAAAAAATTTTTTGGGAAAAAAAAACTTGGAAAATGTTTTTGAAAAAATAAAATTTTCGGAAAAAGAACATTTTTCTGGAAAAAAAAAACATTTTTTCGAAAAAATACAGGATGACATCAGCAGCCGTATCGCGGACGGATATATCGGCATTTAAGTCGTATGCCAATGTCAGTGACGATAAAAATAATGACGGCTCGGAAATTCCTCAAAACGACGTCGGCATATGAGTCGGTTTTCATGTCGTAGTCATGGTTCGTACACTGTAAAAAATCCAAATGAAATTTACTGTCTGATAGTAAAATTACATTCAATATTGTTTGTAATTTTACTATGCTTAGCACAGTAATTTTATGTTTCTTTAAAATCACTGTGCTCAGTTTAGATAATCTAGTTTGCTATCTTGGGCGTTGAAATTTACTTTTACTAGTAAAATTACCATACTGGAAAAGCCGGCAATTTTCATTTTCAATAGGGAAAGTTACCTATCCCAACACGGTAATTTTACTATGCCCAGTATGGCAAACTGGATTATCCATGCTCAGCATAGTAAATTTACAAGGATTTTTTTTACAGTGTAGGGCAAATGTAAATTCGAATTGAAAATTTTTCATATATATTCATCTCAAAATGCAAAACTCAATCAAATACTACATAATTACATTTTCAAAATAATAAAACAAGAATTGTTTCATTAATTTATGAAACCTACGCCAATTTGGATAAGCACGCCAAAATAACCGTCGCATGAATAAAACTCCGCATTTTTTCTCTGAAACCGCTAAAACATAAGAAAAAATTACAATAATCGTAATCTGTGTAACTTTAAGCAGCATTGCATTCCAATTGTGGAATCATCAAAATAGAAGAACTTGAATTTTTATTCTAACCGCATATTGTAATTTAAAATCACGAAATTTCTTGGTCGTCGTCCATTTTCAGCAACGATGAAGCCAGCCAATAACCTTGGAATCCCGTCATTGAGAATTCGCCTTAAATCATGATCCATGAAAATGACCATGAGTCAAAATGTAAAAAAGAATTCTAATTGAATATTTTTCTGTATATTCATTTCAAAATTCAAAAACGAATCAAATACTATTTAGTTCTATTTTCAAAACAATAAAAAAATTGTTTTAATTTATGAAATTTAGGCAAATTTGAATAGCGCGCCAAAATAACCATCGCATGAATAATCCGCAATTTTTTCTCAAACCTAAGAAAAAATTAAAAAACATCGTAATCTATGTAACTTTAAGCAGCATTTCAAATTGTTGAATCATCAAAAGAAATAAACTTTTACTTTTATTCCAACAAAAACATATTTGGCATTTTCGAGTGACCCAATCTAGATCGGATCTGGAACAGATTTGTCTGCTGATACGTGTTCAACTCTGCTCATTTATGCCTAGAAATTGCTCGAGATCTGCCATTTTTAGCGATGATGAAGTTAGCCAATGGAAACCGTCGTTGAGGATTCGCCCAAATTTGCCATGAGTCATGATCTATGTAGTGGTCATGAGTAAAAAGAGAGCAGTAAAATGGAAGCAATTGAGCACAGTTGAGCAAGTATAAAAGAGAACGAGCAACAGGACGGATCGGCTTTGTCGGCTTCTACGGGGCTGGTTATAATTTGGATCATTAGTATTGTTTTTCGCTCGATTGACAATACAAATTATCCGACAACATGGCCCTAAGTCAAACTAGCGTGGTGAGTCCCGAATGATTATTAAATGCCCCGACAAAGCGAATTGAATAAAAATGCCAGCAGTGCACTTGCTGACATACATACTTACATACATGTGCCACGGTGTCGTTTATAAGACACTATTATTATACAAGTGCATCTTGCGCTCGATCGGTTTTCCCCGTTTAATCATCGGTTTTTTCGCCTCCGAGAGATTTTTTGAATGCCCGGAAAACCGATCTACAGACACCAATTTTTCCCGATTTATTTTTGTGTGTTCCCTCTCATTCTCGTAATTTTCCATTATTCTACTTATCAATTTGCAATAATATAAACGGTTTTGCGTGACATGATTCGAAGTAGATTTTTTTTGTTATTATGAAAAAAAATTTTCCTCTTAGTCTGAGAGTCGAAAATAATCGTGTAACTTAGTTTTTTATTTGATCAAAAATTAAGTACGTGGCACAAAAAAATGCTTGATCATAACCGACAATTTATTTTATAAATTTTTAATCAAAAATAATTTTGTATTGGATATAATTTTTTATTTACTTATACATACCAAATCGAATTTTTTTCATCAGAAAAAATTTTACTTTTTTATTCGTCACAATAATTTTACATTACGTATAACTTTTTTATTTACTTGTAGATAACGAATCAAATTTTTTTTACCAGAAAAAATTTCAGTATTTCTACGTTTGCCACTCAATTTTTAATTTTCTAACTAATTTACTACTTTAAATGAATAAAAATATATTCGAAAAGTTTTTTCGATAAAAACAGCAAAAGCGAACTGTTACTTCATAATCTGATACAATTTTTAAAGATAAAATTTTTAAATCCAAAAATTGTGTTATGTATAATTAGTTCAAATCCCTCATTAGTTTTAGCGAAATTAATCAAGTTTTTTTGAAAATTATTCTCACTTTTAAATTGCATCGTTCAAAAAAGATTCGATTTTAAACATGTCTAGAGAAAAATCACATTACTTGTATCTTGAAAAAAAATTGTAAAATTATTCTCTTTTTAATGTGAAAGGAGAAAAAGTAAAATATGTTTCGTTTCTGTAAGAAACATTTTATAATTTATTTTCATATGAAAAGTATTAAAAATTTATAGTTCAAACAATTGATTTTTCAAAACCAAATTGTATGAAAAAAGAAGAGTTTCTTCGATGTTTGATTAATTTGAGCAAAAATTTACTTTTTCATATAATTTTTTAATTTTTCGATGATGTGCCTGAAGTTTCAAACGTTTAAGAAATAAACGAAAATGATAAAAAATTCGTTTTTTAGCTCCACCTATAATTGAAATAAAAATAAGTTAATAATGTTTGCTCATAATTGTTTAATTCCAAGAACTATCTATTACTTCAACTAGGAAATGTAATAGGAACAATTTTTTTCTATTTCATTCATTTTTAAACGTTTGGAACTTTAGGAACATTTTCGATGTCCATATGATTTATAAAAGTATCTTTTCCATTCAAGTCTTTTCAAAAAATTTTATGCATACATACATATTTTTCTAGAAGTTTGTAAATTCTTGAAAATTATTCCTAAATATAAAAATTGTTTTTGATTTCAAGAGATTACTAAATAATTTTTATAATATTAATTTTTCTTTTACATGTTTATTTTAATTTCAAATGAGTTAAATTTCAATAATTTTCATTTCACATTTTTTCAAAATCTTTGAGACATTTCAATTACTGATAATTCGAAATATTCATAGTAGTTCATGGTTATTCGCCAAAATATTTCATACTTCTAATCTTATTATTTCAAAAAATCTACCACAAATTATTCAGAAATTCTTTTTGATTGACAAAATTTTATATAATATACACTCAGCTGAAATACCACTTAAAAAAAACATTATTTTTGTATTTTAACATGTTTTCGAACTTTCTGTGCAAGAAATAAAACTAAATTTTATAAAATGAGACAAAACTTGTTTTTATTAGACAGTAAATGAAAGTTATTATTCAAACATAATTATATAATTATGAAAAATTACTAGTAACTCAAAATTTTATAATTAAAACTCTTGGAAACTCTACGACAATTTCCAATTTAATAGTTTTCTGGATCGTTCTTATCAGTTCTCTATATGAACTGATTATACAATCGATTTCTAAACTTAGAAGCATTTGAGTCTTTTTTATTCAGAACACACCAACTTCCATGTTGTTTTTTTATTTAAATATTATATAAATTTATTATATTTTTTTTATATATTATATAAATATATAAATATTTATTTATATATTTCTCTACTTTCGTTTTCATTCATCCAAAGAGTTTTGGTGGTAACTAAAAATTTTTATTCTGACTCATGATTGAAAAATTCTGTAAGAACTGCAAGAACCTGTCTTAAATAATTAGGATTCTCAGACAATCAAGAACGCTTCAAAAAGTTTCATTGAAGACAACGATTATTTGAAAGGAAACCAATTGATTTCTTTAAAACTTGATAAAAACTATTTCCTATTTGACAAAAATGATGAAATAAACTTCAACATTTGTAATATTTTCTTAGATTCTAAAAAAGTCAGGAGGAAAGTGTGTAAATGTGTATTATTATCTGGAGATAAATTTATTGTAGGTATATTTTTATATTGTAAAATGTATTTCCCCAGAATTTTAAATTCATTTTTCTTGTCAAATGAAGTTAATATCCTGTAACTTCTTATCGATATAAATTTAGCTAGAAGTACATATTTAATATTTTTCGAGATAATTGTAAAACAATTATTGGACAAAAATATAAATTATTATACATAGTATATTATAAATATATATTTTTTAAAATAATTCATAAAAATATAAATGCTGAAAACTGTAAAAAAAATCACATTTATTTCTTATGTTCAAGAAGGTCATATTGAGAGTCTCAATATGTTAAGATTATATAATGTATTATACAACATTATAGTGAATAATAAATTTTAAAAATATCATGATACTGTTATATGTATATAAAAATATAGTATATATAATTAATAATAGAACAAAAATTTCACTATTGTATATACTCAGTTATGATAATATAGCAATATCATACATCGTTATTTTTTTTGATAGTCTCATTTCTGGAAACGCGATGATGAATTTTACTTTTCAAAAAATGCTCATTAGATGAAAATATAAATGCTCGAATCTGTATAGAAATGACAAATTTATTTCTTATGTTCTCCAAGGTCATATTTAGAGACGCTGTAAAAACAAGAATCTTGCTTGGCCATTACATAAATTTGAATAAATGGTTACGAAATATGTTCACATTGTATTTAATTCCTACGAATCCTTCTTCATCTCAAACACTTAAATCGTTGTCTTGTTAATGTGATCTTTAAAAACAAAATGTTCCCAAACTCCAAATACAAATAATCAGGAACTGTTTTAATGTTATTTTGAAAAATGAATTTATAAAAAAAGGAGAATTATTTCTCTCTAAGAGCTGAAAAATTGTTCGATCAAGAATAAGATGCAATAACACGATCTGCTTTATTTGTCAGATGAAACAAAAATGTTCGTATTTTTTTTCTTCAATTGAAAAACCACTATCAATAAAGCTGAACTTAAGTGCTATCAGTAAAAGATATTGAGAACACACATCAAGATAAAATTTGAAGCTCTTCTATGATAACATTCTTTCCAATTCTTGGTCGTTTATCCACAAAATTTTATATTTTTTGAAATACTTAAAAACATTCTAAATTTAATATTAGTAGAGAATTGAGAATCGAAAATTCGATTTTGGATAACCAAAATGCCTAGCTTTCTAGAAAATCACGATAAAATTTTAAACTTCAGTGTGAAAAAAAAATCGACTACGTGAATTCCGATGGAACAAAAAATATTCAGAGTCAATTTTTTAGCTGTAAAACAATGCTGTTGCTTGCGTCTTATTTTCATTGTTATATAAACATTTTTAGAGGATTTTATTGTTTTTTATGGCATTTCAAGGCACATTCTCTATTGGTGAAAAGTTTATTCACACTATTTTACAGGCAACGTAAAGCATGATGTTATGTTTGAAAATTTCGAATGAATTGACTTCTTGCTTCAGGCATAAAAATAATTTTTTTTATAACTTAGTAGAGATTTAATCAAATTTTTGTCTAACATGCAGATATTGTTAATTTAGATTGACAATGTAGTAAGGTTTTTGAAACATTATTATAGCTACCAATCTGACAATCTTACAATACTTCAAAATATACTGGTAAAATGATCTTAACAAAATAAGTGAAATAATTTCTAGTTATTTACTAATTATTGTACATCATTAATATTATGTACAATAAAACAGTATTATGTAATAATTATTGTCTATTTACTGCATCTGTAACTTTCTTATTTTTATCATACTGCTTTTGATTATTGCAGGTAATAAATTAAAAAAATTTAAAAATTTCAGAACATTTTCATTCATTAAATTATCAAAAGTAATTAACTAATTTCAATTTTACCCAAACATTGAAAAAAAAGTAAGTATGTGATTGAAGCTATTTTTGATCCCGAACATTCTCGGGATCTCGAAATGTCACGGGAATTCCCGAAAGTTCGGGATCCCGCACACCACTAGTTATGACCCAATCAACAATATGTTGAATTTGATTTACAGCTAAAATTGTACAACACCGTCATGGAAGACGTGATAGCAGGAGTTCGAGAGTCTTTCAACGACGAAGGTGTAGATGAACAAGTTCTGCAGGAACTTAAACAAATATGGGAAACCAAGTTGATGGCTAACAAAGCTGTTGAACTGAATCCCGAACCTTTAGAGCCACAACCTCCACAATTAAACACTCACAAAGCGAACGCTAGCAAAGGTTTGTTTTTTCAAGACTGCATAAAGATTTCACAGATTTTTTTTTAAATAATATTAATTGGGCGTCAAAAATAATTTTGTAATGAAACAAGAACAAAAAATTGGTTTTCCATTTCCACCAAAGATTAAAATGAAAAGTATTAACTTCGATAATATTTGTTTGATGTTAATAATTATTTATAACTACCAATATAAATGGAATCGTTAAAAATGAAGTATATAAAGAATATTTTTTACTCGTGTATTGAAACATGAAATTCATTCAATAAGGGACAACAGTCATTCAACACCAGCAATCACAGTCGCAGGCGCAAAGCCAACAGCAAAGTTCGCAGCAGCAACAGTTTGTTAACAAACCAGTGGCCTTGCAATCGCAATCAGCGGTGCAACAGGTCGTCACCGCTCCATCGCCACTCATGGAGCGACAAGTGCCCATACAAATAACGCTACCGGCGCAAGGAGAGTCACCGTCCCGAGTATTAACTATTCATGTTCCTGTTTCCGCTATCCAGAGTAAGGGGCTAGACTTATTTAGAATAATATACTTAAGTGGCATGAATAACGTAATTACAGACACTAAAAAATACCGTTTTCTATTAAGATGTGTTGAGAAAAGAAAGGTAATATATGATGATTGAAAATTCAAATGAACATTTAGTTACAATAGTTCTACTTAGGGGCTATAATGAGTCATGCAATTTTTAACCATTTTTCACCCCTCCCAAAAAAGGTCATGTCACACTTACGAAATTAATGTTTTTTAAGAATCAATAATTATCCACAAATATTAAAGAGTCATTGATTTAGTTTTGCTGGCTCAAAAATAACAATAATACGTATTTCAGCAGAATTTTTCTTCAAGGAAATTCTACTTATCAATGTTCGGCTATAATCACGTAGAATATTAAAATTTGAAAAATTGTAACAACCCAGGGATTGATAAAAAAGACTAGAATCTACCGAAATTCTAAAAATCTAAAAAATTTTGGGTCCTGGAGCATTGAACTTTAGAAATCTAGATAGACATTAATAAATATAATAGACTCTGAAGAAATACTAAAAATAATAGAATTTTATGGAAGAACTGTTTTCTGAAAAATCTGAACAAATACTTACTATTTCAAAATTATGAATTTTTGGGCATCAAACTATGAAAAGCTATAAAGCAATGTATAAAAGTATTAGAAAACTTTACAATATTTTATGAATACGAAAAAAATAAAAAACACAATAGATCTTCAAAATTCTAATAATCATAGAAGCGTAACTTCCCATAAATCTATCTAAATTTGAATTTTAAAGTACCAAATTCCAGAAATCTATGTATAAAACAATCTGCAAAATACTATAAACAAAAAAAAATTGGTAAAAAATCCTTTACAGTTAAATAAATACTCAAAAATATGTGAGAAATACTAGTAATCGAATAATACTCAATAACTATGTAAACATAATTTTCTCAAAAATGTATATAACCTCGAATATTAGAACATGTAATTCTTGAAATACTTATTAATATACGAAAATAGTACTGAGAGTTCATAGAAATATACTGTTTTTTTAAAAATGAAATAAAATGATCCCAATCGTTAAATTTTAAAACCCATAGCATCACATTCTAGAAATCTGTAGAGCGATCTATTAAAATACTAGAAATCTACCAAAAACTAGAAAATACAACAATATCTTATCAATACAAAAAAAAACACACACAAGAGTTCTTTGACATAGAAATGATAATTTATACTTAATTTTTTCTGAAATCTATAAAAATACTGAAAATATATCCACGTTTGGATTATAAAGTATCGAATTTCAGAAATCTGTGCAAAAATCTCCAATATACTATAAAATCCTTTACAGTTCAATAAATACTAAAAAACATGTAAGAAAAATACTAGAAATCGTTTAATACTCAATAACTATGTAAAGATAATTTTCTCAAAAATTTAATGTAACCTAGAATCCTAGAACATGTAATTTTTGAAATACTTATAAATATATGAAAAAAAAAAATACTGAAAATGCATATAAAAGATACTGTTTTTTTGAAAAAAAGAAAATAATGAAAATTGTTGAATTTTCAATACTATAGCATCGCATTCTAAAAATCCACAAAAATACCAAAAAATACAACAAAATTGTTTGAATAGTATATGATATGCAAATTCTAGGAACCTATAGTGTTTATAATCTCTGTCTAGTTATGATTTTCTCGAGTTATAAAATTCTGAAATAAATATAAATTTTGAAAACACAGTAAAACACTGCTACCAATTTGCAAAAATAAAAAGGATAAACGAGTTAATCGTGGAACAAATAAAATTTTCGAATGTACAGGATATGCAAGAAAATGTGACATAACGTGACAGCTTCCCCCTCCCTCCCTCTGATTACATGACGTATTACATGCACGACCTCTAAGGGGAAAATAACGAACGTCACTATTTTGTAAATTGAGGCTTTCAATTTTTTAAGCTTGTTAATATTATGTTGATATTTTTAAATATTTTTATTTATAAAATATGGTTATTAAATCATAAAAAATAATATTATTTTTCTTAAGAATTCCTCATAACTTAAACAATAGTAGTAATTCATGGATCATTTTTTAGACAATACGTTACAAAGTATCTTGACGGCAGCCATAATCAATGCGGCAATGGCTATGCCACAAGATATTGCAACAGCATTACTCCAACAACATGTGAACAACGCTTTGCAAGGTCAGGCTGGATTGGCCCCAGTTCAGGTAAAACATCGAATACAACATTCATTTTTCCAGTTTCACAAGAAATAATCTCTAAAATTATGTTTGATTTTTTTTGCAGAAAAATGGCGTAAGTTTATCCCAAATAATGTGTAAATTAACGAAGGGTTATGCAGATTCTTCCTTTTTTTAAATGCACGCTTCGTCATACTAGATTTGAATTTTTAATAGGTATTTTTACTGTTTCGTTTAGATTATTTTTACAATTTAAAAGTCGTGAAAATACCAATGAATTATGGCTAGTAGAGTTTTGCTTATTGTTAGATGTCATTGTAGTGCAGCATGAGACTGAAAAATAATTAACTTTTAAATTGGAAAAAGCGTTTTTCATGTATCAGTTTTGTTGTTGTGACATTTTTATTTTTTGTTTTTTTTTTTCTGGTAAAAATTGATCATTTTGTAGCAGCAAGGGAACATATCGCAAATGGATGGTGCAAATGGTGATTCCTCGGATGACGACGAAGAGGAGGATGAGGAAGATAATGATGACGATGATGAAGACTTGGACGATAGAGAAGAAGAAGAAAATGACGAGTCAAAAAATCGAGAAGAGGTTGGATTTTTTTTGTGTACAATTGTTACATTTTTGAAAAATATTACGCAATTATATTTTTTATTATTAAATTGAGAGTTTGTATGTAATAATTTTGTGATCATTCAAATGGAATAAAATATAGTAATGTGATTCATCACAGAAATTTGTTAAAAATAGTATATTTTATTCATGTAAACTTTTCAGGAGCCTTTGAATTCTGGAGATGACGTGTCCGACGAAGACGACCCACAAGAAATGTTCGATACTGAAAACGTCGTAGTCTGCCAATACGATAAGGCAAGTTTTAATATTTAAATATTTTTTATAATACATAAATTTTAAATTTTATGATCATTTTTCAAAAACCTTTTTATTTTTTGTATGTCAATGCCTAATCAATGTTAGATCATAAGTATTCTACATTGAAAGTTTTTTTTTTAATTTACAGATAACAAGAAGCAGAAATAAGTGGAAATTTTACTTGAAGGACGGGATAATGAATTTAAATAGCAAGGACTACGTTTTTCAAAAAGCGAATGGAGATGCGGAATGGTAAATTCACGCGTAGTGCAAACTTTTGATCCTACCACAGTTAACTCAGGAAAAACCGCAAGACAATTAAAAACAGGAAAGTAATTTGTCCTCGAGGGACAACTCGAACTATTCAGCAGCTTGAATCGCGAGAAGAAAAAAATTCGAATTATTTCTGTGAAATGTGAGCTCCGTCGGACACAACCTGCGATTTTACATAAATCGTATTGTTTTCGCTCGATTTTAATTTTAAAACAATGATTAAGTTTTTGGAACGTTTGGTTTATTGTATGCTTGAGTTTTAGAAGAACACGTCTCGACATGTGCAGGATTTTCTGCTGACATTTTTGGTGTAGGAATTTTATTTCTTCGAGAACAAAAATTCATGGATTTAAATCGAATAATATCGAATGCGGTTTTTTCTCATGATTTTTTATCATTTCCATGTAATATGAGATTGATGATGTTTCGTCTTGAAAAATGGCATGTTTTATTGCTCTCGAAGAAAGGAAATACCCAACTGAAGCTGCTGTCAGAGAACATTTCTTTTGTCAGTAGTAGAAGTAATTGGAAAAGAAATTTTATTTATATTTTGTTGATTATAAATTTTTCTCGAAAGGATACTTGTACATAAAATGGCAATTGATAAAATGCACATTTCACGTTCGCGTGCTTTAACAAATAAATGTGTCTTGGATCGTTGTTGTGATTTGAAATAATTTTAGGGTAATTACTAATATCATTGTCCTTAGTCTAGACGACATAATGTACTTAAATGCGTGCCTGCGCTGTACAAAATTTCAAAAGATCGATAACATCCGACTAATGTTTTTTGCCTATTCAAAAATGTCATTATCTCGTTTTTTAAAAGTTCTACTTCGAAAACTGATTCGAACAATTGGCCAATAGGAAAAATGCTATTTTAATACTTTCAAGTTACAAACTGTGTAGCGTTTGTTGATTTGTTTCCTAAAACAAGTATTGAAATGACCAAACAGCGTTTATATAAATATTTGGATATAAGCGTTACATTTCTCTTTTCCCAAACATAATTCTTCCAATTAATTATAAATCATGTAAGCGTTATTTTTAAATACAGATACTTTTTGTAACTGTATATTGGTATGTTTTTTCCAAACTAACATAAGACTACACTTTTTATACTAAAAATACATTGCCCAGAAATTTTAGTCAATAGTAATGCTAATTTATCTGATATGCCAAATCTGTCAAATTTCAGACATTGCATTATGTAGTTACTTCTTAGTTAATAAATGATAAATTTTGAGAATCGTTTTCATATTTACCATACAAGGGCTACTTTTTTTTACAAAAATTCAAACTAAATGGATGTTCCAAAGTAAAGAGACAAAGCGACATATCTGGGATCAACGATTTATTAACCATTCCGTACATGAATTTCCGTTTGTACTGAGCGGGAATGAATGTACCTTTTTTGCCTTTTCTTCACTGTCATCGCGAGAGTATTCTATTAAAAACTAAGGCAGTAATGTTTAATCCAATGCAGCTGCTCCGGAAATGATCTCAATGAGTTCTCTGGTGATTACAGCCTGTCGGGTACGATTGAATGTAAGTGTTAACTTGTCAATCATTTCTCCAGCGTTTTTGCTTGCGTTGTCCATAGATGTCATTCTGCTGGATTGTTCACTGCATGCTCCTTCTTTCATTGAATAGAACAACAGCGATGCTAGCGAGAATTCCAGATAACTCTGGATCACCTCATCGTCGAGCGAATCATAAATTGATAACTTAGGTGCAGCGGCGACTGCATTTTTGTCAAACAAAGGCAAATGGTCCACTGCGTATGACACTACTGATTTGAATCGGTTGTATACTATTCGACCTGACCCGAAAGTGTACCTGTAATTTCATTTCCACATCAGAAAATGAGTATCTTGAAAGCTATCAGTTAATTATAAAATTTTCGAGTTTCCTTACCCACTGCTCAAAACTGCGTCAGCAACTTTAGCAGCGTCCAAAAAAGTAGGTGGTTTTCTTCCAACTTCGGAGGCGACAAAAAGCATGTTGTCGGCGAACAAACGGGCGAGGATGGCTTTCGATTTGTCGCCAATGCAGATAATTTTCGTGTTCTCTCGTTCGGTTGGATTAGCCAGCAACATGTCACGGATGTTTCTGGCAACACCGCTGTGCACGGCGCCACAAAGCCCACGATCGCTGGTCACGGCAATCACTAGTTTCTTGGGCTCGCCCTCAGGAGCAGCTATTTCAGCCTGCTCGTAGAAAGTCTTGGTGCCCTCGCCCATGGGACGCGCTTGTTTGAGATCACGCTCCGCTCGGTTGTACTTGGCAGCAGACACCATCTTCATGGACTGGGTGATCTTTTGAATGTTTTTGACCGATTTCAATCTTATTGAAATAGCCTTCAACGTGGCCATGCCACGCTGTTGCTGCTGTTGCTGGAGTTGCTGGGAAGCAACCAGAGGTAGGAGATTGGTGGTTTGGCGTAACATGGTTATGGATTTATGTGTCCTGGAACAAAATTTGAAATATCAGTAAAAAAGAACATTCAGAGTTTATCAATATAAAGTGAAAAATAAAAAAACTGCTCGATAAATTTTTGTGAAAATAAACTAAAAAAGTTGAGTTCCATTTTCCGAATTGTTTACAATAATATGTATAAATTGAAAAACTACTAAGATATTATTTTAGAAAATAAAAATACCATAATGATGTGCTTGACCCAAGGAATTTATTTCTATAATTTTTTTTGTGAAAAAATTATTACTTTTTATCGGTTTCTTCAGACTCATTTTATAGCGCATTTCAGAAAATAGATCTAACTAGAAAGTGACATTAAATTAATAATTTTTTCATAAAAAAAATTGTAGAAATTAATTCTTCAAGTCAAGCAAATGTTTATGGTATTTTAATTTTCTGGAATTAGCTGAATTCTTGAGGTTTCTCAGTTTATATTTATTATTGTAAATAACTTGAAAAATAGAAACTAAACTTTCAAAATTCTTTTGGGGTTTGCTTATTGATGACCCAAGGTATCCATTTTTGCAAAAATTCCTGAAAGGCAAATTTTGTTGAACTGTGAAATAGATATGAAGTCATCTCGAGGAAACTCATTTTTCAGTAATCAATTCATATTTAAAATTGTCAAATTTTCTCAATCTACATATTTTTGAAACTGAAATTTTGGCAGTTTTCAAAGCCAAGGTTCATTAATGATTTTTAATATAAGTTACTGGAAACATGTTCCTAAAGTTACAAACCTTGAAAAATAAATGAAATGAAAAAAGTTGTTCCTAACTACTATTGATAGTTTAAGTAATAAATAATTGTAGAAAATTAACTAGTATTATTTAAAATGACAAATGATTTCTTACTTTTTTCTTGGGAAAAGTTGTAAAATCAATTTTTTATCATTTTCGTTCATTTCTTAAACATTTGAAACTTCAAGCACATGTTCTCGAAAATATAGTTAATAAAGGACTTAAAAGGAAGTCCTTTTTATCAATTAATGTCAAATCATTTAATTTTTCAGCGATTTTCAATATCAAAGAACATTCAAAATTTCAAAGATTTAGAAAAATTCCTTTCATTTTTTATGTGTAATTCATAATTGAGAAACCATGTATCAAGCTGTCAAAAATAATGACTTTTACATTGTTTTTATTGAAAAATTTTTTAAAAATTTCAAGTACTTGAATTTTTCAGAGATATACAATTAATAGGTCATTTTAAATTACAAAAGTTGTTCAATTGAAGGTAATAGTTGTTTGATGAGTTTTAGAATTGTAATGTCATACATGAAAAGAACTTAAAAAATTTGGAAAATAAATATGTACAACACTTTTTAAAAATTGACCTCCACAATTTCGAATTTAAATGAAATTGATAAGTTAAAACTTCATTATCTAAAAATAAAAATCATGTAACTTTGCAATTTACACTGTAGAATTGTTTAATATTGATTCATTCATATGTTCATAAAAATTAAAAAAAGTTTTAATACTTGAATTTTTACGTGCTTGCCAAATATTTCATTTTAAATTCCGAAAGTTGGCCAATTGAAGATAACAGTTTTTTGATAAGTTTTAAAATTGTAATTTCATTCATTAAGAGAACTTTATTTTAATTCACAAAATTTTAGAAAATCAATGCTGTTGAATTTCTATTTACCAATTCATCCAGGATCAAATTGCATAATAAAAATGTATCTCGAAAACTTTTCAATATCTTCAAATAACGCTAAATTAAAAATCATACTTATCATTGAAAAGTTGTGATGTTTTGACAAATGTCAATACTTTCAATAGTTCACAAAATCTAAATGTATTTTCTGAGCAATCGAATAAATTATCTAGATTATAAATAATAATCAAAACATAAATAGTTTTTAAAAAATATCACTAACAAACCACATGTATCCAAATTTAACTGTCAAAAATAAAAAATCGTTATCGATTTTATATTCATTTTTTTTCTTTATTAAAACGTATTTATAAGAAAAGTCTATTCAGATAAATAGTTAATCTGTGACTATGAAGTAGGTAGTTGATCACCCACAAAAATAATTATAATAAATTGACATATGTTCAATGAGGCTTTCTCAAATGAATTTTGCTTACGACGAAATTTTAGAGAATTTCCGTGTTTTTCGAGCAACTAGATGGTTTCAATGTAATGTCAAAAATTAGCGAGTTTTATGTAATCGTCAGAGCAACATTCGTAATTGTCACACCGTATTTTCGTGCCTCTCGTACCTGAGTATTTCGAGACCAAGACGGTCCGGGAAGTGGATTTTCGTTAATTTTATGACAAAATGTTACTCACCAGTGAAGAAAAAAGGACAAAACAGGGTTCAACAGGGTTAGATTTCCTAGATTAGTAGGTCATCCAGTTGCAATCCGATGATGATCACCTACACTTGCCTCCACTTGAGTCGACCCACATCCACACACGTCAGTACGTCACACATAGAGATCCTCAAAATAGAGAGATTGGCCACTGTGTATACAAGCTCTGATTGGTTCGGACTGGAAAATGACCGCCCCGATGTATTTGACATTGGCGCAATACCTAACCTAACATGATAGCAACTTGTGTGATTGTTTAGTAGTCACGCATGCATGTACACACTCTTAACAGTTCGCCATTTTCCAGTTCGTGGCCAGTCTCTCTATTTTAAGGGTCTCTAGTCACACACAACGCAGGCCGTGGTAAATGACATGTAAGCACGCCTATCTGCATTATCGACAGCCGGTTGTATACAATTGCATAACAACATTGTTCGGCTTGTTCCAGCTTGTTCGGCTACTAATGTCATTATAAAATGCAATAAAATGTTTGGCATGTTTTGGTATGAGAAACAAAAAAAAATTGTGAGAAATAAATAAGATGGGAAACGAAAATTTATCGGATTTTACAAAAGCACTGAATATTTTAACGACGTTCAATGAAGGTAAGTTGAAAAATACTATACTAAACAGAGCTTATTTTGGAAAATGCGTATTTTTAATTTCTAATGTCTAGTTTGTCAACTTTTTTGTTTAAGTCACTTATACTTTACTTCTGCAGGAGTAAATAGTAGTTTATACCATAATACATGTAGAGAATGTTAAATTGAAGCTAATATCTATTTTTAGAGTTAGATGACAAAATCAGTTTTTATTTTTCTTTTGGGGATCAAAAAACATTGTTCAAATATACAGGGTGTCCCAAATACTCATATACGAAAAAAAATGGTAGATTTCTTGCAAAAATTAAAGATTTTTTTTTCCTTTGCCATTTTTGGAAAAACTCAAAATCAAAAAAGATATTCGAGTTTGAAACTTAACCAATTGGGAAGTTGCATGGAAAAAAAATCAAATTTGGTGACATACGTATCAATTATTTTCGAAAAAAATTGATTCGTATTTTTTCGTTTTTTTTTTTTTAATGATTATTTTAGTGGATAAATGAATTTTTAGTTTTGTATACATAGATATACTAAGCATGAAAATGACATAGTTAGAACGACGTCATATTGTTATACTTTTCAAAAATCAAAAAATTTCTAATACATCATTCAAGGAACTAAAACTTTTAATTCCAATGAAAAAGTAACATCCATATGCAATGTATATCAAGTTCCAAACGTTAAAAGTAAACAAAAAAAAATTTTCAGATTCCATACTTTCTTAGTCTTTCAGAACTAACAATAAAGCTATTAAATAAATCAGATATTAAAAAAATAAAATTGACAATAAAAAATATTACATAATTCCAATCTATCAACATGAATCGAGGCATTATTTAAGGCTACTCATGTGTTTGAAGTTCCAAACGTTTATGAAATGAACGAAAACGAAAAAAAATTGACTTTATTTTCACCATTAATAAAATTAAAAATTATGAGAAACATTAAATAATATTTGTTAAATATTAATAATTATGAATTAACTTCTCAACTAAGGATCATAAAACAATTCTTTTAATTTTTTGGTATATTTTTAAATGTTTGGAAATTTAGAGACATGGCTACTCAAATTATGGAAACGAGTCAAATAACTAAATTCTAAACATCAAATAACTCAATTTGCAAATTAAAAAATCAAGAATTTATGTATCAATAGATCAAAACGTTTATTATTAAACGTTTTTTAGAAGAAACAAATATTAAAACAGGCATGTGAAAAAAACTACTGATATAAATAATCTTCCACAGCCTAACGCTTTACAAAATTTTGCTATTTTGTAGGGAAAGAAGAAAATAATGAACCAGTGCAAAAGAAACTCGACCTTGTATTTCCTTTGTTATCGAGAGAAGACCAAAATCATGTTCATGAACTGTGGGAAACAACAGAATCCAACGAAGTACAGTAAGTAAAAAAAAGTACATACTGATTGATTGTATACATATGTGACGCTCTGCGAGAAAAGGGCCCTTATGTCACTTCTGCATAAGGGCCCTTTTCTCGCCCTTTTCTCAGCAAAAGGGCCCTTATACCATCTTTGCATATTGATTCATCAAATAAAATTATAACTTTTTTTTCAGGTGGAAATACATTCTTCTTTTGACATTTATCATTGAACAGATTAAAAATGAAAGTCAACATAATCAAGAAGAAGACATGATCAATGTAAAACAAATTCAAACTTTGAAAAAAGCTATGGAAATTATTTCACTCATTGGCCTAAAACCCAATATTTTCGTGAAAGCAGAATCATCTGACGAAAAATTAAAGAATGATAAGAAGTTGAATCCATTGACGGTACTTACTAATTTTTATGACAATATTTCTTTTTCTAGTAATACAATGAATTATATTATTGGACTGTGTATAATGTTTAAGGGGGGAGACCTACCTAAACGACTGAAATCGTGTGTCAAACTTTGCGCGTGGATTGCGGCAAAACCATAAGTGATAGAAATTCCAAATTTGGC
>JAPYZL010107748.1:0-28823 GCA_030522825.1 Platygaster orseoliae
GAAATTTTTCCATACGTAGTATGGTACTATACTTTTCCATATAAAGTATAGAAAAAGTACCACATAGATAAGGTAAAATTGCCATAACATTATGGTAATAAGAAGTATGGTAAATTTTTTCCCCTAGTTATGGAATTTCTTCCATATAACGTATGGTACTCATACTATTCCATACAAAGTATGGAAAAATTACCACGTAAGGATATGGGAAATTTCCAATCATTTTTAACAGTGCATACTATTCATTCTTCGTCCATGAAGACGAGAATAACGAGGAGTATTCAGGGCTTTTTTATTTGAGTTTGATGAGTTTCATCATTATCACTTTCTACTCGAGTAATATACGAGTAATTATCCTTACCTCGAACTTCAATTGACTTTATGCACGTAAGTCAAATTGTATGTCAGATAAATTTCTGGAGCGTTAAGTTCTAATCCTCTAATGACACAAGAACAATAAAGAAGCACAATCATGTTCTATCATCTGGGGAAGATTTCGTATAAAGTGAAGGATTTAGAATGTTTAATTTCAATACATAACATATATTTCTTCGAAACATGAAATTTATACACGTGTATAAATATTACAAAAAAGAACTTAAAAATATTGAAAAAAAGAATTATAATTGCTGATAATTCTGATTTTAACAAATTTTTGTTTATTTCTATGAGTGACTCTTTTAAATACAAAATAATTCATAACTATAGTATAATTTATATAATATAATTGTTATAATAATCATAATAAATTACTACTAATATGTGACTAACATATAAATATTATATATAATATTACATATACATACTTTTATATTTCTAATCTATTTTCTAATTCTAATCCTCTAATGACACAAGAACAATAAAAAACTACAATCAAGCTTTATCATCTGGGGAAGGTTTTGATTAAATTGAAGGATTTTAAATGTTTAATTTCCTTACATAACATATACTTCTTCGAAATATGAAATTCATTCTTGTGTATAAATATTACAAAAAAGAACTTGAAAATATTAAAAAAATTAATTATAATTGCTGATAATTCTGATTTTAACAAAGTTCTTGTTTATTTCTACGAGTGACTCTTATGAATACAAAATAATTCATAACTATAGTATAATTTATATAATATAAATGTTATAGTAATCATAATAAATTACTACCAATATGCGACTAACATAGAAATATTATATATATTATTATACATACTTTTATATTTCTAATCTGTTTTTTAATTCTAATCCTCTAATGACACAAGAACAATAAAGAAGTACAATTATGTTTTGTCATCTCGGGAAGGTTTTGTTTGAAAAGAAGGATTTCGAATGTTTAATTTCTATACATAACATATACTTCTTCGAAACATGAAATTTATTCTTGTGTATAAATATTACAAAAAAAACTTGAAAATATTGAAAAAAAAAATTATAAATGCCGATGATTCTGATCTTAACAAGTTCCTGTTTATTTTTGTGGATGACTCTTATAAATACAAAATAGCTCATAACTACAGTATAATTTATATTATAATTATGAATTACTACTATAAGTATTTCAAGCAACTAATATATATTTAAGAGTGCGATTCCTGTGATTTATTATTCAAATTATAAATCATGGAATCAATTATTCGGTATTGTATATCATGATCTAAAATCTTCATTTCTTCATATTATTCGGTTTTTTTTAGTTCATTGATTACTCATTGTCACTTTTGTGCTCATATTTTGTGACATTTATAGTTAGCTGTATCGATTTTCTGCACATTTTTACAGAAAATTTTGTAAATGTCAATGGTCGTTTAAGTTGAGCTATCAAAGAAGATTCGTTGTAACAAAAATTATTAGATTCCTTTTTTTCTATTGTTCTAAATGAGAAATTATAATTCTAAAATCATACTTGGAAAATTGACAATGCATATTGGCAATTTCATGTAGTAGAATTTGACTATTTCTTTAGCTAACTTGTGGAATTTCACTAATTCGATGATGTATCACACGAAAAAAATGGTTTGGTTACAGCAACTATTGATTTAGTAAAATATGGACTTATAAAAATTTCGGGTACTAAAACCAAAATTTTGGTTATGACTACCAAAACTTGTGTTATAGCAACTAATTCTTAATTTTTATGATTGAAAATTAGGTCGCAATAACCAATTATTAGGTTATCATACCTGAAGTTTTGGTTGTACTACCAAAAACTTTGGTGGGGCCATATTTTACTGAATAAATGGTTGCTGGAACTAAAAATTTCTCTCTGTCATCCATCAAACTGCGAGATTATTATTTGTCAATTATGAAACACGAAACAACAAAAATAATCCTTCATAAAAAAATATTTTATGCGCACTTTTGCTACACTACATTATTATTAACGGAAAAACAAAGTCTTCGATAAACTTGATCTTCGTGAACTTTGATCGTCCGTAAGTATACTCCTCGACGCGTGCCGAAAAATTGCAGTCTAGAGATTAGAGCTCTAAGAATACCCAGGCTAGCACTTTTACAAACACACATGTTCCATTATCGTCTTGGAGATATTGTAAATATGCCGGGGGCAATCAAAACTTCTTGATCGGATATTCTTGAAAGCGCATCTCTCGAGAATGCATCTCAAAAAGTCGAAAATTCCATTCCGGGATAAAGCGATCGAGTGTAAAAGTCGACGGGAAATTTTCAAGCGCGAAAATGTGCCGCGAGGAAATTTAGCAGATTCCGTCGCAGTTGTTTCGCGATAAATTAGCGATGCGACGAAGTATGCGACTAAATTTCGCGAATAATTTGTTATAAATTTAGGGCTTATTTCGAATTTGCTTCTGGAATGGTTATAAAGGGTTTCAAGGGTGGGGGGGGCAATAATAAATATTTCATGTAATGAAGCATTGTTTGAAAAAAAATGCAATGCAAATGCAAATTATTATGGATGATTTGATACACTATAATCGAATGTGGACGAACATTGTATGACAATTCCAAATAAATGGTAATAAATGTAAATGGAAACCTCAAAATTTATATCGATCTCATCTCTGTGACTAACGATGCTTCGCTGAAATTCCTCGAGTTTATTGTGTTTTTTCAGAACTTGTGATGAAATGAGATTTTTACTGTGAGCAGACTTCCGAAGCTAGCTAAAAAAATTTTTTTATGCTTCAAGCTTTTTTAATTCTAAAAATGAAGAATTTTAAATCCTGCAAGATAGTGTTATTATTAGTGTATAAAAAACAATACATGGATGTGTATTTGTAAATTATACATAGTTGAAAAAAGTGAGATATAGTTCAAGCGTTCTAAAATCTTGAAAACAACATTCCTGAAATCCATAACGTAATGTTCTAGGTTGTTAACATAAAATTCGAAAATAATAACAATTTTAGAATTGAAAATTCTAATTTTTAAGTCTCATTAGTAAAAATTGAAGACCTCTTAACTTTTGAATTAAATATTCTGGAATTCCAAATTCTACAATGCAGAAAAATACAATTATGATACTTAGAGAATCATGAAAAAGTAGGATTTTGAATTGTACAGAACCGTATTCTAGAAATATATATTTTAAGGCACATAACTTGAAAATTCCAATTTATACAGTATGGATTTCCAAAGCTAAAGGATGCGAAATTTATTTCTAGCCCTCTTGATTTTAAAAAACAGAACGAGTTTTGGATTCTACAAAGTTTCATGTAAAAAATAACGTTAATATATTTATTTTTGATTCCTCAATTCAAAATTTAAATGGAATTTCAAGTTCTACAAATGTTGATCTTAAAAAAGAAAATTTCTGGTTTCTCAATCGCACATTTGAAAATTCTGGAATTTCTAATTATAAAATCAGAATTTCATTTTTCCATCCTCCCACCAAGCTTTCGCTTATCAATATGAAAATTTTGTTATCTATTTCCAAAAATATTATAATTTCATAAATCATTATTCAAAAACCAATCTTATTTCTTATTACTATGTAATAAACCAGCTTACCAAATCACAAGGATAAGTCTATTCCATTTTTCTTGTACGTCTTACAAATCAAGTTACAATTAATCACTGGTATAAGAATTAATATTCCACATCCACTTTTCTTTTTTAGGAAGTTTTATCAATTTTAATTTTGTCATGTAGATCAGGAGCGTTAAAGATAAATTAATTTTAGAATAACATACCCAATGTGAACCATTAAAACGTGTGCAATAAAATAAAAGATGATGATACATGAATTTTATAATAAAATAGAAAAAATGAGAGGATAAATAAATAATGATAATTCAAAACAATTAAATCCAGAATTTACCATGATTGTGATTGAAATTTTCCACGTCGATTTGTTTATTAATAGTCCCTTCGAAAAAGTAATATATTACTCATGTTCATATATTTTACAACGTTGAGAAATCACATGAAAATTTTACTCTGAGTTTTTTTAAAAATAATTTGAAACCTTGAAAAAACAAATTCAACCGAACCCCTAACAAGAAATTTTCGAAACATGTTTATACACTAGTGATTTTTATTTTTATAAGAAATAGCAAAATTCTTATAACAAAGACAAATTACTTAAAAAATTTCTATTTCTCGTAAGGTCGAACTTTAAAAATTCTAATAAGAAAAAAAATTTATATAAAAACCAGTTACACTTTTATGGGAAATTTCAAATTTTTTATACGAAAATATTTCAACCTCGTACATTTCTTATGAACTGGATTTTGATGAGACAATTTTTTTTAAAACATTTCTACAGGAAATAAAATTTAATAAGAAAAAATTTTATTACAAGCATCTCGAAAGTTCGACTTGTTTTAAAACGACGAGTTTCATCGTCAATAATTTAATGAATTATTTTTGTCGACGATTTTTAGGGGCTTCGCTGAATTCGCTATTTCGAGGTTTCAAATCATTGATGGTCAATCTCAATAAAAATTCTCGTGTGATTTTTCAACGTTGTAAACTTTGTGAACATATAATACTTTTATATTTTTATACTCGATTATAATCTAATTTTTTGTTCTACATTAGTGAGAGTACTTCCATAAAAAAAAGAAACATATCGAAAAAGTACATATTTCCTTACGGAATGTGAAATTTTTCATCATTAGAAATGTACTTTGTCCAAAACGTAAATGGATCGATGGAGACAGAACTTTAGAAAAATCATTACTCTACATCTGCCCTTGCCCCTTTTGTTTCGATTCCGGTCATATCCTTTCGATTCTCGAAATGATTCGCAAGCTACGTGACGTTATCTCGCCAGTGCGTTGGCGTGAAGAGAACAAGCAAGAACTTGAAAATTGTTTGGCTCGAGATTGTCAGTCCCAACTTTTATCGAATCCGCGGTTGACTTTAATAAGTTCAGATGCGATTTCGTGGCGGCGTACGAATCATTCGCTGTGCGATAAAAAAATTTCCCTCTCTAAAATACAAACCAAGACACAAACTCAATTATGCCTGGAGCATAGCTGCACAGAGAAAAAAAGAACAGTAAATACGCCCTCCGAGTAATCCAATTTCCTCGATTTAGGAAAATCTCTGTTTCTCGCGGAAGCAAAGAATGAAAAGCTGCGGAATCATAACGACCCCGCTTGCATTTTCCGCGCCAAATTGCCCTCGATGGATCTTACATAATAATGCGCTTTCCCAGCCCCCGCGAGATGCGAAATATCGAAGCACTTCAGCGTTAAACTTCTAATGGTTTTCATGTCGATGTTCGTTTATTTTTTGAGTTCCCGCGAATAGTTATGAATAATAAAAATATTTTCCAACCAAAGAGTAGTCTTCCTTTTCACATTCATACGAATTTTCCGCCTCGATTGTTTTCTTCAAAGGAAATTCGTATTTGTGAAGAGAAATGAATATCGAGGTAGATTTTTGCACTTGAGTTCATTTTTTGTTTGACTTTATATCTTTTTGAGAACTTTTCCTGAAAATGTGTAACTTTTGTAAATGTTGGTTTTTTCTCTGTATTTTTTAAATTTTTTCTTTTTGTAAACAAAAGTGAATACTTAGAAAGTAAAAGATTATCAGAAAGTTAGGTTTGTTTTAAAGATAGATTTGTTTTTTGTAAAGAATTAAAGGTTGTTATTGCTGAACTTAACGAAGGTGAGCTTTTTCCGTAAAGAATTATTTTGCATGCTGATGCAAACCACAATTTGCGAATTAAGCAATAATAGATGAAAAGAATGCAATAAAAACGAAGTTTTGCGTTCTGCTAGCTCTGGCATTAGAACGATTTGCATTCTATTTGCATCGGAAATGATGTTATTCAGAGAATTTCGACAGTCTGCAGAGTTACAATTTTTTTATTATTTGTTCAATTCTTGTAGGCTGAGAGTTACATAAAATTTTTTTTAATTTTATGATCTTTTTTACTGTGAATGAGTTGTTTTGTGCAGTAGACTAATTGTTATGGAATGTTAAGGGAATTCAATGAGTTATTAAACATTTTCGTACATTTTTATGTACACTCTTAAATTGTTCAACGTTTTTGAATATCAACTGAAAACTTTTTATTCTAAAAATCATTACACAATTATAAATATTGTTTATTATCTTGCAATAAAAATAGTATTTATCGGCTTTCGAATCAAAAGATATTTCAGGATTCTTCAATAATTTTGCGGATTTTCTTGTAACAAATTTTTGATTTCCCAATAAAATTTAACATTAACATAAATTATATCAAAATAATTTGCAAACAATTATTGTCTCCATTTAACGATAATTTTTTTGTTCGAATTTTAAAGGAATATTTTTTTTTTGGAGGATCGTCAACTAATTTGTAAATTTTTTAAATTTCACGTAATTGAAGTTTGTATTTCCATTCAAGCATAATTTTTCCAAAAACCGAAAATCTGATTAAATACAATTAATTGTATGTTATTTAACAAGCCTTCCAAAAATTTGAGAATATTTCTGAAAAAATCTAACAATATCAGATTGTTGTAATATTAACACGAGTTTTTTAAATTGTCAAGCTACTTTGTTTTTATCGTAGAATTTTTGTATAAATATTTTATAATAAGTTAGTGTGATTGGTGTTAGAAAAAAGTTTGTTGCATTCGGGAATGAATTTGTTGTATAAGTTTTTTATGTATTTACGCAAAATAATCGAACTTGAAAGTTACCTGAATTCAAAACTTAAATAAATTCTTACGATTTTTTATAAGACGTACAGCAATAAAAAAAAATTTTTTATAAAAAAGTATTTGAATATATTTTTAATCTGTTTTTTAATTGAAAAAGTTGAATGGAAAACGTAACTAGAATACTAGAATAAAAGTCAAACATTTTTTTATCGACAGAGGAGAAAGAGAGACAGATTTCCGTGGAAAATTCGAGAGTTTATCGATTTTCTATACAGTTTTTGCATGACTGAACTTCAAGTACTTCAACTTTTTGATATTTGCGACGCAAACATTTTTCGTCAAAGTCGAAAAATTTCAAAAAGCATGGGAAACTCGTGACATTCTTTTGTTCTTTCCATTATCGTATAGTTTTTCATTGATCAAACAACGTTTTCAAGTAAAAAGTTCCAATCCATTCCGGATGAAAAATATCGTTGAATCTCAAATGCCCTCTTGTTTTTCGTGATAGTACAAAAGGCTTTCGAATTTATAAAATTTTCCGGAAATCCTTACCATTGTAAACAACCTTGAAATAACTTCAAATTTTTATTTTCGTTCACATCACCAGTTTATATGATATTAAAAAAAATTCTGTTTATTATGTTCACGTAATAGAGCCCGATTAAAAAAAATTATTGTTTGTATTGTTTTTCATATATAATTTAAAAACTTGTTCAATCCAGATTTTGAAATAAATTTTTGACAAGCTGTCAGTTATTTTGCTGTAGCAAGAAGTGTTTTTTGGTCATCTTAAATTTTATCTTTGTTCATTGTTGGATATTGTTTAAAACATTTACACTTCTGTGTTCAATTAGATACTTCCAGAAATTTAAACATATAATACCAATTGTTTTGAATTAACAAAAAAAATTCATTTGCAATCTCTTTGCTCATCATTATGAGGAATTATCCAATCAGTGAATTAGAAAAGTGAAAGTAATCATTGGTTTTGTTAATATAACTTTTTTCCATGTGCATAAATTAAATTTATTCTTTGTGCCATTTTTGCGAAGTACATACAAATAATTTAAATAGAATTCGTTGTTCTCATTAACACAGTACAAAAGATTTATAATGCATTGAGATATTTCATAATGATAAAATGTTTTTACACAAAGAGATGCAAATAACCCAATAATATGAAAAGAAATTATGTCACGCTGAAAATTAAATTTCGCAATCATAATGATTAAACAGAGACCCAGATTAAGTTTGTCAACCCCGGTACCAGTCGATTCACGGAGCTACAAATGATTTCAACTTCCTGTGACCGGAAACAATTATTATCCAGTTTATTTATTTTTCACAATTTACAACTTTTTTCGGCTATCGATTTGTATTGTAGTAGAATTCAAATTTTGGACAAAGAGCTTTTAAAAAATCACAAAGTCATTATTTTCACACATGATTAAAAAATTTCAGAAAATGAAAGATTAATATTCAAAAATAAATAAAAAATGTTAGTTGATTATTGAATCAGATTATATAAATGCTCAGTAACTGAGATAAAATAAATACGAAAAATTATGAATTAAAAACTCGGAAACTTGAAAGTATCAAACCCACGGATATTTGAGAATGAAATGGCACGGGAATTAAAATCCTTATATTTAAAAAAATTAAAATAGTGACTGCATGTTTCTATTGTCAATATGGCAACGTTTCTAGATTTTAAAAAATCATTATGGTCTTACTTAGCACGAAACGAAATCCTTATGAATCATAATAAACAATATTATATTTTCATTGAAAATCTAATCATACGAGAAATGTAATGTATTATGAATACAATTGATTCAACAATATATCAATGAATATTAAAATAAATCCTTGTAAATAATTCACAAACGCAATTTTCAATTTTGCAATTTTAGTGATGCAAGTGCGATTTGAAACATTATTTTTATTTTTATAAATATATATAATTAAATATTCGTAAAAAATTATTTTCTTAGCTTCTAGATCTTTTGGAGCGAAAAAAAGCCGATAGGTTGAAAAGAAGTAACAAAAATACGTTTTTCATTTTTTTGGCTCCAAAGCATCAAGAAATAATGACAATTATGAAGAATGAAAATGGAACGTTATTGAATATATATTCCTTATAAATTTTTCATATAAATGTAGTTAATTATTATTTTATAATAATTGATCAACAATATTTTTAATTAAGTCACTAATTGGGTATTTTCACAAAAAATAAAATCAAATTTGGCTACATATGTATTTATTATTTTAGCAAAATAATCGATACGTATTTTTTTATATTCTTTGAAATTGACTTTTTCAAAAGTTATTCAATTTTATATAAGGTATTTGAAATGAACCATGTGATTCGAAACGCGACGCCATTGGCTGAGCAGGCGCGTGACGTCACAATTGTAGATCCGTTCGAATGTGACATTGTCAAAACAAAGCGCGCATCGTTCTTTCGCTAAAAACTTGAAAATTTTTGATGTCTTATGGCAAACAAGCTAGAAAGTGGTTTTAAAAAAGCAGATTCGTCGAATCTATACCACATATCGACGAATTAATGGTCTAGGGAGTACATAAAAAACAGTAAAAAGTTTAACTCGGTTGAAGTTCGTAATGCCAAAGTTTTAGTTTGAATATTATATATTTTGACAATTTGTTGATTTTACTGTTGAAAGAAAACCGAAAAAAGAAAAGAAAAAAGATAATTTTGATTTTTATAAAAAAAGGCAAAATTTTTATAAAAATCAAAAATTTTTTGTAAAAATTCCGTTTTTTTTAAGTTGACCTTATAAAATTTTTATAAAAAAAATTTTTTTATACAGTGACCTTATAAAAACTTTATAACAAAATATTTTTTTATAAAAAAGAGAGATAGTTTTATAAAAATTTAGAATTTTTTATAATTCATGAAAAAATATTCGAGCCCCGTATGTTTTTATAAAATGTCATATTTTTTATAAATTTTCATATTTTTATAACGAATTTCAATTTTTTTTAAGTTTTTAATAAATTAAAACTTTTTTTTTTATTTTCAAACTTTCTTCCAAACAAAAATTTATAGAAAAATATTTGTATGAAAATTTTTGCAAAAAATGAAATATTATTTAAAAAAATTTTTTATAAAGTTTTTTTAAGGTCACTTTATAAAAATGTTTAGAAAAAATTTTTATAAAAAGCCTACTTTACCGCAAAAAGTAATGAATAACATGCTTCGGCAATGTTATTCTATGCGAATAACAACAATCGTGACGTCACTGACACTTCGAATAAACTCGGCGCGAGTCGGCGCTTTCCGTCGTGTATGAATCGCGCGCAAAAACGATAACTTTTCATTTTCATTTTGTGAGAGTTATAGACACTTAACAACAAAAAGAAATGACACGTGTTCGATTATTTTTCATAGACAATCGAAATTGACGATAAAAAAATTCATGAAAATACCCAAGTGTTGCGAAATTCTCAAATTTACCTGGGTTTAATAATACTTTTTTATAAAAAAAGTTATTAGTTTATACTTTATAAGAAAAATTTTTCGCTTGAAAATTCAAAAACAATTTTTCAAGTTCCTTAAAACACCAAAAAATCACCAAAGAACACTTTCGGAGACCAAAGGTTGCGTCTTTAAGTATTTTCAATCAAAGGTAAAAATGACATGAAATTGCAAGCGTTTATAAAAGAGCGATCCAAACGTTTTTTCATTACTAGATCAGAAATGAATTGTTTCGTCTGAAAATTTTGAAAAAATCGAATTCTGATCGTTGAGGAATTATATTATAAAAATGATGAAAACGTGTTATTATTCACTAAGAATATTCATTTGTATAAGTCAAAGTTTATTCCATCGTTTGATTTTCTTCACTTTGACATTTATAAAAAAATTTTTTGTAATAAAAGAAACCTCCAACACTCTTTTCATTATACAAAAATACACATTTTTTTAGATTGCATTAGTTTTAGAAATATTTTGGACGAATTGATCCATTGAGAAATTATATCATACATTGAATTGAATCATTGAAAAATTATATCATATAAATCATAATATATATACAAAATGAAAGTCAAAATTTTTTTCATATTTTAATTTTCTTCACTTTGACATTTATCAAATAAATCTTATGTAATGAAAGAAACCTCTAACACTATTTTGATTATACAAAATTCACGTTTTTTAAAAATGGCATTAGTTTTATATATATAAAACCCCTTTAATTTAAAAACGCGTTTTTCCAAAAATTCCGTAAAAACCTAATGAAACGTTCAGTTCAATCGACTCAAGTTTCTCGATTCACCAAAACTTTCTTTCTGTTTTATTCGCGGCATGCTTATTAATGCCAACGAAGCATGGGGCGACCGTTTTAAAACACTAAAGTTGTTCCTTGCCGCGGTAATCTCAGCCAGGCTCGATTACGTGCGAAGCGCTCGAATAGCCGCGTTTCCATGTGCCTCCGAAAAAGCGAAAACGCTCGAGCAGTTTTCCCCTCGTTCAAGGCAGTCGAAACTTCGTGCATTGGGTCCCCGAAGGTGAACAAAAAGTGTGCAAAAAGCCATGGCGTTAACAGGACAAACTAACGTTTGATCTGTTCATAACATACCGAGTATACCAAACTTTTAATCCAAAGAAAACAAACTACAAAGGAACCCACATCTACAATGGAAAAGTGAAAATTGCCCTGCAAATTTAAAAAACTGCACATTTTCATGGCGTCAAAAAACTTTCTGACTGTTTAGACGTAAAGAGCGTGTTTAACTAAGTTTTGAAAACTTGAAGAGTGAGAAGAATTCTGCCTATACTGAAATAAAGATATTAGGAACTTTATTGTAAATATGTACATATATTGTCAGTAAAGAAAGTAGCACAGAAAATAACTTATGCTATTTCATTCTATAAAAAAAGAGTTGATTCTTGAAGTTGCCAATATTTATCGTTGAATAGTGAAAATTTTACGTATTTAGTGAAAGTTCTCGATGGAAAGTAGAATCATGAAAAATTTGAAAAAAAGTGTTGTGTTGAGGGTATAAGTGGCGCCAAAATGGCGATGGTCATATCGCCTAGAAGCAAAATAGTGACGCTCTCGTTGCTGATTGGAGTCATAACTCTAATCGCGCTTTTGATAACCGGCGTGATAAGCTTGTGGGATGAAGAAGAGGAAAAGTCTACTGAGTCTTCTGGGTCCAAGACTCAGAGCGGAAGGTTCCAGCAACTCACAGCTTACAACGTCAAAAAACACGTGAGTAAATAAATAAATAATGTTGAATTTTGCATGATTTGTAGTGATTTACATTGAATTTAACGGTAATGGTTTTAAAGCAGCAAGCAAATAGGAAAAAAAATTATTATTACGACCTAATTTTTGTAAATTACCTAAAGTACTTGTCTAAAAAACTAAAAATATAATACATGTATAACAAATTCTGTAGAAGAAAAGGGATGGTATGTATTGTATATAAATTTTTTATCCATTGTTGACATTTCGCATAGATTTATTGTACATACATATTTTGGTGCAAATTAAAATTAGAGCTTGCCATTGATATACAAGAAAATCGTTGCAACAATCGATGAAAAATGTGATTTGCGTCCTCAGTGATTTTATTTTTATAAGAAATGGCAAAATTCTTATAAGAATCAGAAATTTCGTATAAGAATTCCGTTTTTTTTATTAAATGACCTTATAAAAACCAGCTACACTTTTTGTAAAAATTTCAAAATCGTATAAACAATGAGAAATAAATATTAGAGAATATTTTTATTGTTGGACATTATAATATAACAACTTTGTACAATATTATTTATTGACTGTATTAAAAAAATATTGTCATTGAAAACGAATAATGAGAGAAACTGAAAATATAGTCATCAACTGAAATTAAACAGTACAAATAATCTAAAAAATTTAGAAATAAATTTTTTTGAAAAACTGTTTGAATAGAAAAATTTCTTATAAAACAAATTTTTTCATGAATCTTATACAGAAAAAAATTTTCATAAACAATAATTTTATCAAAATTTCTACAGGAAACAGAATTGTATAAGAAAAAATTTTGTGCGTTGCCAACCATTTTCCCGAATCCCTTTTCCCGAACATCCTTTTTTCCGAACGGCCATTTTCCCAAAAACCGTTTTCTCGAAAGGTCTTTTTTCGAACGGCCATGTTCCCGAAAAACCATTTTCCCGAACGGTCTTTTTCCCGAAGGGTTTCTAATTTTCTCGAACGATAAATTTTCCTATCAGTCTAATGTCTAGAAAAGCCATGGTTACGCATTTACGATTATTAAATTTCAAAAGTGTAATAAAATTTTTTAAGTATTAAATAAAACTTTTAGCTTATATTTTTGAATTAATTTAAAATAAAATTTTTCGATTTTGTAATAAAATTATATTTACAATTTTTAAATTTAAAACTCTTACCATGACTCTTTTTATGAAAATAAATGTATAGAATTGAAATAAAAGTGAAATTCCAACCGAAATTCGGAAATTATTACTTTTGGAAAAATTGTCGTTCGGGAAAAAATACTTTCGGGAAAATGGACATTCGGTAAATAATACGTTCGGAATAATTACATTTCGGGGAAATGGTCATTCGGGAAAATGACCGTTCGGGAACTTTGATTCGGGAAAATGACCGGGAATCAATTTTGTGTAAGGTTTTTATAAGATTTGAATTATTAATTATTTTAATAATTACTGGAATTACCAGTCATTATTTGTATATAATTGATGATTGATTATTTGGTTTATGTATGAATTATTATGATATAATTATTATTAATAATTGAATTCATAAGAAGCATTTGTCAATTTTAGGTTGCTTTTATTAGAAATTGATACAATTCTAAACAAAGGCATGGTTTTTTTATGAACATAAATAATTACAATGTGCACAATGAACTGCTGTACAAAAATCTGTATGCACCGTAAATATTTGCACATTGTTAACAATCCAAAAAAAATTTATGTAGAACAAAAAGCTCAGTCTAAGCTGAAACCGATCATAACCGTAAATATTCGAAAGTTTATTCGAAATGTTTTATTATACTGTCAATGTACGTACTATTTCGTAAGTTACTAACAATTGTTATATTTTTCCCAAGACATACATATGTAACATACGTACATACCATATGTAACCTGAATTCATGTAAAAAATGTAAAAATGATAAATAAACTTGTTACTTGATGCCCTTCTACTTATTCAACATTGTTTCCAACGTTAAAAACACATTGCTACACGAATAAGAAAAAGCATATTTACCAAAAAAAAAAATCTTATCTTCGCTCTGAAAATAATTTCTTTTACAATTGCCTTATTTCACTGTTAATAAATTAAACTGTCGAGTATGAAATAAGTTTTTTCCTACTCGTACTGCAATGTCAACATTTTTAATTGAATACTTTTTTCTCAAAACCTTTACTCTTTTCCGTCCTGGTTTAAACGACATTCCAGGAACGTTAATAGATCAAAATTAGAACATTTCTTAGAAGCTTCATATAGGTTTAGTTACGTTTTAGGAGAGGATCAATAGCGAAAGTGACTGTAAATTTTTGTGGGGAACTTTACGATGTAGGAAATTGGCAAAATGTTCGAAAACGCCGCATCACTCGAAAGTTAACATCTTGTGGTTAACCCCAACTTGTCGCACACGCCAATTTGTTTGTAGTTTGCAAAGACTTGGAACTCCGGCAATGAACTTTCTCTCCAAATATAAATTAGAGGAATAATATAAAGGCTTTCGTCTGAGTAAATGAGTTGTTTGAAACTGAGTTGATAAAATTCATAAATCAACTTTGAATAGGAACAAGTTCTAGATGTTTGATGATTTTACAGAAAATTATTTTAATGTACAAATTTCGTGTAAATTTAAAAGGTAGATGAAAAATTTTCATGATTCATGAACAGGTGAAAATCCGAATAACGAATTCTCAAAAACGCCTGCTGAAAAGGTTTTGGTATTTTACATAAGTTATTCGGGAAATGACAGCTGCGACGAAAACGTCTCAGCGTATTCAAATTGGAGTTACACCAGAATTAGTTACTTTTATTTCAATGTAAAGCCAGGCCTTAGAAATTCATGGAAAGATGAGTAAAACGGAAGAGCGATGTAAAGCATCGAGCTTTCTCTTGGGCGACTTTTCTACTTCGCTAACGCTGGGGTACTTCGCTTCTAGTGTTCTTTATCCGGTACAACGATGTTTGCATGAGTACGCATTACTTCAGTAACTTTGTATTGTACAGCTACTTATAATGCAGTAAACGAGATCTATTTTCTTGCATAGAAGCAATAGAATTGTTCTGTGCAGAATAATAAATCTGAATTTCAATTACAAAATGTAACTAGTCTGAGATAATGATTATTTTACACATTATCTTGTTTCATAATTAATAGTTTTCCTATCGCATTTATGAATTTTGATTACATTTTCGAATTTTAAATTATTGAATTTGTCTGTTATTTTGTTAATAAATTATAAAAAATAATATTCACTAAAAACACAATATTTATTAAACTATTTTTGAATCCATGATGTGCGCAGTTTTATTCTCGTCGTTAAAACTATAATTATGAGAATATTACTGTTATAAATAATATATGTAAATCGTTAATTTTTCCAATGAGAATTAGCTAAAATAAAATTGAAACAATCAGTCATGCAAAATTAATATCAAAATAAGCACGTTGGAAAAAAAAATATTAATTCCCTAAAACAATGTCCTAACTATTTTTACTGACATTTTTTTAGCTCTTTGCGTAAAAAATTATTTTTTATGAAAAATATAAAAAATTAGATTTAAAAAATATTTTCTTTCGTTTTCTACTCAGTTCAAACTACGTGGCTTTTTATAGAATGGAGTGAGTGTGTTAAGAATTGAAATGTTTGTTAGCTCAAGTCAACGTGTTTCTCACAAGTTTTTTTTTACTTTTCTTGATTGTTTGATGGAGGTCAAAGTCCTCAGGGAGTTCAATTGAGTTTTGGAAAACTCTTAATTCAGTTTAAATTTTCGCGAGCTTTGCCAATTTTTCTGGACACGGAGTATTCGCCACCTTGCAGAGTGCGGGTAGAAATAGGGGTTTATTGTCTGTCCAAGGGTCCAGTTTTTTCCAAAAACGTTCAACGTTTCCCACATTCCGTTTTATAAACTATTTAATAATCATGTTTTATTTAAAATCAGCAAATTCGGTTAACTTCGTCACAATAATAAAGTAGCATCTGTTTCTTTTTCTTTTACGATACCGCCAGGTCTAGAGCCGAAGCTGAAACATTAGTTCTACAGTGATAAGGACGAAAAAGGATAACAGCTCGAGTGCAAGTTGCGTTGAAAAATGTTTTTTGCAGCAAAGAGGCCAGTGCAATACTTCTCTGAGAATCGTGATACGTAAGCCTCTTATGTCAAGTCGCGAAATCTCATTCCATGTATGACGGAAAAAAGAGATAAAAAGTTATCTTTCTAATATGGAAGAAATGAAGCATGGACTAGAGTTATTTAGACTGTGGAAAAAGTATTCGTCTCGATTCCAGACCTTAAACTCAAGGCCAATAAATTTCCGACACTCCAAATAGCCCCGGTCTATGCATAATTCCTTCCATATGAGAAAGATAACTTATTCCTTACTCTGAATTTTCAAGTACATGCCAAAATGTTTTTTATTCAACATAGTTCTGAAAGAGAAAACTTTTTGAATCGATTAATTACTGGAAATATTGAACTTTTCCGAATCTCAGACTTTCACTAGATTTTAGAACTTTTCGGAATACCAGATTATAATTTTTTTAAATTCCTGATCTTTTCGGAATTCCTAAACTTTTTGTGATTCTCGAACTTTTCGGGATCTCCGACCTCAAAAAATGACCTCGCCATGAATTATCTCAATGAGCTTTCTGTTCCTCGATTGGTTTCCACTCGAACGTTAGCAGTTTAAGGCGCAAACTCTCCTCGAGGAATAAGTATCAAGACACTTTACAGAGGCGAAACGAGGTACGCGATAATGTATTCGCAGTATCGGGGAATGGGGTATTTTACGAACAGCTTGCCTTTCCGTGACAGTTCGATCGTCGTTCGAAAATGAACGAGGGACACTTTTCAAGGGCGACTTACCGCATTGGACAGGGCGCATCCTTCAGAGCAGATTTCCGCGATTTTCAGCTGGCGAAAAGAACGAACAAAAAGAAAAAATACGACGATGAGCCAAAGAAAGTACGAAGCTGCCACTGACGGCTATTGAATTTCAACCGGATTCATTTTTTAAGTATATGAGTTTTCAAACAATATATTGGGGATCCAAGGAGCCCAATTTTCCAGACTAAGCTGTTTTGTCGATTGAATTTGAGGGAATTGGAAATTGAAATCTTCGATTCAATGTGCATCAAACAAATAAAGGAAGTTTTGGTACTTTTTTCGTAAGATGTTCGCAAAGAAAAGAAATACGATTATATTTGAGGAGTAATTTTGTAAGTGCGTTGAAGTTTAAGTCGTAAATATAAATTTTTACACTTGTTAAGAAAGTATTGCTCAAAAATATCTTACCCATGATTCAAGTTGATAAACAGTAAATTATGGAACTACTTACTTTTTCGAGAAATTCAAACGTTATATTTTGAATAACAGAAATGAAATATTTCCTTTGGAGTGATTGGAAAAAAAATGAAGAAATTGCTAATAATTCTCAAACTGTGGTTAAAAAATTTTGATGAACTATTTGACATAAAAATCATAAGATGGATTTCTGTAAGTTTATTGATGACAATTAAAACTGCATCAGAAATTCATACATAATCATAAGTTTCTGCTTGAGTATCAACTATCACATGTGATTTCTTGTTAAGTTTATTTCAATCTCTTACAAAATGTAATATTTGAACGTGTAATCTTATTTCAAAACTTTCTTTATAAATAATCTTAGCTTCATGAAAGTTGTTTAAAGATCGCTTTGTATCAGTATTTACTATAACATACAGGACAAATATTACGAAAGAAAATCAAAATTTTTATTGCTGAAAGTATAAAAATTTCTTTTCATAATTGTTAAAGGTTTTATGTAAAGACTTTCACATTTTTCTTTTAATTTCAAAGACAAAAAAACTACATTCAAAACTCATAATAAAGAATATCGTTCGAGATTATTAAAAAAAGTTCGTAAACGAAAATGTAAGAATAATATAAAATAATAGTTTAGTGAAACCACTGTTTTAAAATAAATGGTAATTTCTCCAAGAAATATTTTCCTAGTGAAGAAATGAGCATTTTGTTATTGCATTTTGCGATAAACTGATTTGCGATGAACTTTCGTAATAATTAGTTTCCCTCTTCACGATTTTATAATTTTCCCAATCGAATAAATGCTCAAATTTGGACCGATGTTTGGTGACGACTGATTAATAGTATATCATGTGATTAATTTTATCATTCTGTTCTTTGATTCCAGTTACAATTTTTCTCTTAACTTTTCCGATGAAAATAGCGTTACAGCTTTTGCAATGAATTCGTAATGTACAATTCATTTCGAACATTATCGTTGAGAAGTTTTTTTTCACCTTCATTTGAAATTCCTTGTTTTTTCTTGCTGATATTTTTATTCTCAGAGCGAATGTAGATTGGTTAAAGAATAATTCTCAAATTTTACGAGAAATTTACTTAGGAATATACGTTATCAGCATGATATCATTCTTCTTGAATTCTCGGTTTAATATGCATACTAATTGTAAGTAATTGAATCAAGTCTTCATAATTTGAAATCTCTCATTATTATGTCACTCTCAGAAATTTCTCTCTCAAATTCAAGAGGCTACCCATAAAGTAGATTAATATAGTAATCTTGTTCGGTTTTCGGTTCTTTATCTTTTCAAGGAATTACATCATCTTCACTGAATTTCTATTTTAAAATAAGTCCTGCAGAACGTTTGTAGAAAAGGAGGAAATATTCGAAGATATAATTTTATGATCATCGATAATGTTGACGACAAGTACAGTATTATGTCTCCATTTTTAAGATGATCCATTTTGAACAAAACTAGCTAATTGATGCCTTGGACAACCTAGAAAAAGTATAGTAAAAAAAATGTTAACAATGTTAATGTATGATAAATAATGAAATAATGAAATGTTACTTAAAATAAACTTACTCAAATCTAGAGAACGTAACAAATGATTTTATGTAGATCTCAAAATGAAACTAGAGTCAGAATTTTTTTATTCTACCTACTCGAAAATAACGATAATCATGGTTCTAGAAGAATTTTTTCTAACGGATTTATGAAAATATAAGTTTGGCTAGAATAGCATAAAAAATTTTTTTTTTAATAATTGTTTTGACCTAGTAAATGATAAAGAGAAATAAAAATCTACGACAAACGAAAATCCTAAAACACTTGAAATCCTGGAGTATCGAATTCTAGACATCTACATAGAAATTCAAGAAAATATCAGAAAAACTTTCGAATCGTAAAACCGTTGCAGAAATACTAAAAGAAATAGAAATTTATAAACGTATTTTTATTTTTCATTCGAAGAAATGTCGATGATCTATAAAACTTTTGATTCTTGAGCATCAAGTCCTAAAATATAGTTATCTATACCTAATAATATTAGATATTAATAAAAATCCTAAAAAACGCTGAAAATCTTATGAATACTCAAAAAAATTATAAAATGATAAGAAATGTTTCAAACACGAAAAATCTATATTCATGCCATTCTTTTAGAAATCTACGAAATTACTGAAAATCAATCGGAATTTGAATTTTGGTGCATTGAATTTTAGAAATCTATATAGCAATTTTAAAAAATACTCAACATCTCGAAAACTACCAAATAAAACTTAAAAATTTCATAAATCCAAAAAAAAAGAAAAAAAAAACTGTTTAGTCTATGAATTCTCCGAAACTGTGTGGAAATCATTTTTTCGGAAATTTTAAAACCTTGAATCCTAGAGCATAAACTTCATAAAATTTACATAGAATTCGAAAAAATTGCAAGGGAATTCTTTGAATTGTAGAAACAAAAAACAAAAAAAAATCACTGATAGTTAGTAGAAAAAATACTTTTATTTAAAATATCAAAGTGTAGACGAAAACTATTCAAAATTTTCAATACTATATCATGAAATTTAAGAGATCTATAAAGGGATTCATCTAAATACTAGAAATCTATAAAAGTATAAGAAAATACCACGAAATTGTATTTATAACATATGTACCATACGTATATCTTAGAAATTTATGAAATATTTGTCATGTGTAGCAGTTATTAACTTCCTTAGAAATTTTTTTTAAAAGGTTATTTTATTTAAAATCTATCAAAATATTAAAGTTTCTAGAATCTCAATTACTATAAATTGAATTTGAAAAAGCTTGTGTATTATTAATCGATTATTACATCAGAAAATCGTACAAGTTTTACAATAGTTAAATAACTACGAAAAATATCAAAAGAAAAAAAAATCTCAGCCTTAGTAACTTGAAAATCACGTTAATATCATACCATTGTAATATTAAATACGTATCTGAAAAGCCTGTGACTCTTCACTCTTAAATTCAAATAATTTTAAAATAGGTTAAGGTTCACTTTCCCATAAATCGTTTCACCAAAAATATTATTTCCCAAAAACCTTTTTTCCAATATTTTTTCTTTCAAATGTCTTTTTCCCACTAAAAATTTTTCCTAAAAGATTGTTCCAAAAGATTTTTTTCCCAAAAAATTCAGTCCCAATTTTTTTTCTTTCTAGTGCTTTCTTTCTACTAAAAATTTTTCCCAAAAGATTTTTTTCCCAAGAAATTCAGTGCCAATTTTGTTTGTAACTGAAATGAAAAAATGAAATGAAAAAAAAAAGTTCTTTGGTAAAAAAGAAAAAATATAACAAATTTGACGGATTGTATAAAATATTAACGGAAAAACAAGTAACATTGCAATAAGTTATTTATATAAAAGACGTTAACTGTCAAATTTGAATTGCAGTTCAAATCGTACGAAAATAATTTCTCAGAAAAACTTATTTTGGGAATTGGAATGTCTGGAAAAATGATTTTTGGGTTATTTGGACATCAGGAAAAATGAAATGCGTGGAAAACTTATTTGTGGAAGGAAAATGTTAGAGAAAAAAGATTTTGGTAAAACAATTCTTGGGAAAACATTTTTTGGAAAAATGTCCCCTCATCTCAAAAATTATAATCCTATAACCAGATTAACTAATGAAACTATAAAATTTGGAAAGAGCTATACATGTATTCTATCGAAAAACCACTCCCAAAAATTTTTTCCTTCTACACCTGTAGCTCAGAGTAATACATTGTCGGAGAAATATAATTATATTAATTATTATCATGAATTCAGAATTTGCGACAGCTGCAAAATCACGATGAAAGTTTTCATCATCGATTTCGCGAAAATACATAGCAAAGTCGAGTATCATATGTAATGCCTACTGTGGTACATATTTTCTCCGTCTAATGATATACTATTGAGTGGCTATTTACGCCGTAGCTGGCGAAACTTATCGACTTCTCGAGACAATGACTCCTAGTGTATTTTCATATGAGAGAACTCACATTTCATTCTCCGAGCACATTACTTACTCGTACGGAGTTGATCGTTGTTCTAAACAATTATCTTCTCTCGCATGTGAAACAGGTGGTAGCTACACCCTCGACTATTTTACAAGTGACGAAAGCATTGGCATTATGTAAAACGTTTTTTCTTTAAAAAAGCATTATGTGATTGCTGCAATTCAAAAACTGTGACATAACCGTTAGAGATGTTCCAAAAACTTTTAGGGAAAAAGATTAGAAAACATTCTAATAATATGATAGTATAAATTTTATAACCGAAATTTTTTGAGAATTTTAAAAAAGAATTCAAAGTATGTCAAGAGATAAAAAAAATCTAAAGGACTGCAAATTCCTCGCAGTTTTCATGAACTTATATGTACTACTTAGTTTATTTGAAAACTTCTTGAATAATCATTTGTATGGTCCTCGTTTCATACAAAAGAAAAATAAGAAATAAGTCAGATCGTCATTAACATATCTAATAGTCGTGCAAATTTTGTATGAACTCTCGAAAACTGACAAAAAAGCGAAATCGTATGCAGAGCTCGATTTTTTTTCATTAGTACCTTCAAGTTATTTGAAAATTCAAAAATAGCTGTAATCGAGTATAAATTTTCTCTCTTATAGTAAAAAAAATACGAATTTCGCGTGTAAATTATTAAAGATATGGATCTAGATTTTTCTCTGCTACTGGAATAAACTTATAAATAATTTTTGTCTCTCGCATTTACCCCTTTAGAACCGTGCAATATACTGTAAAATCTGGCGCGATACTGTCATCCTCGTGGATTTTACTGTGTTCAAAACAGTACGATTTATTCTCAACAACTGACACGTTAAAGTTTTAAGTCTCTGTTTCCTGTGACAGGTGCCCAGCATGTAATGATAAATAATAAAACATGTTTTGTTCAGGTGTGTAAGGAGAATTTCGGTAGCAAACGACAAAAATGTAATAGAAAAGCATCAGTTGAAGTCATAAAATAATGTTTTTTATTACGATGGTTCAGTATTTTTTGAAACTCGCAACAAAAAAAGGACAAATATTAAATTCGGTTCTAGTTCCTGTTTTCCAAAACCCATTTAAACTCCAAAGCTATAAATTGAAATGAACGACAATGCTACAAATTTAAAAAACTTTGAGTCTTAGAGCATCGATTTTTAGAAATCTAGATAGAAATTCATAGAAATATAAATAAATTTTTGGAATAATACAAAATTTGAAGTAATATCAAAGTAATAGAGTTCTATAGAATGACTGTTTTTTTTATACTAAACAAATGGCTAAAATCTATAAAAGAATGTGTCATGTGTAGAATTACTAGAAATCTATAAAAATACTACAAAACGATATAGTATCTTGTAGATACTGATAAAATACGAAAATTTAAGAGATATATAGAAAATTCATAACCTATGTAAACGTAATCTTTCAAAAAATCTATATAAATAAAAAAAATTGTACATAATCAAAAATCTACAGAATTGAATTCTAAAAATTTTTAAAGCGATCAAAAAAAATACCGAAAAATCATTCAAAGTTTATTAAATATCACAAAATGCGAGAAACATAAGATATGTTTCGAAATTTAGAAGTTACGAGGAGATATTCTGCTCCACAATGTTTAAAACTTCAAGTCCCAAAACATGTAGTTCTAGCAATTTTCGTGTGCAGAAAATCACAAAGATACCAAAAAATTCTTTGAATTGCATAAATATTCAAGAAATACGAGAAAGTCTTTAAAAGCAATGTAAAGGTACTGTTTCTTGAGAAATCAGTTAAAATAATTAGAATCATTGAAACTTGCAATACTAAAGGATAAAATTCTAGAAATATATGGAGTAATGTACAAATATACTTCAAATCTACAAAAATTCCATTAAATAATAAACAAAGATTCATTAACATCATACAATACAAAAGTTCTATAAATCACAAAAACACTTCCAATTATTGTTGTTATAATTTTCTCAAAAAACTATACAAGTATTTATAATTTTGAAATCATTTTTTCGTTGTCTCGATTTTTAAATATGTGTGTAGAAATACATATTATTATCAAATTACCTATCAAGTTTTATTAACGCTGAAAAAAATGAAAAAAAAAACGAAAAGTGTCGTGAAAAAATCCAACAATAAGCTTTTGAAACTTGACATTTACAAAAATTGTATTTTATTATTTTAAAAACGTATATGAAAAATTTTAGACTGCAAAAGTTGTATAATTTCAGATTCCCAACCTTAAAAAACTGAAAAGTCATATACTACTGTGCAAAGAATAAGAACATGATCGAAAAAATATTTTTTTTTTAGTTTGTGACTGTTTTTTAATTGTTTTAAACAGCATTTTATGATTTATTATTGTATAAAAACTAAATAATAAACTATTTTGTTATGATTCATGTATGTTTATTACATGCAAACTTTGTATGAAAATATTTAAAAATACTAAATAGTTTATGCGTTTATTTATGAAAATATGTTAAAACAATAAATTCAATAAATATCAATCAACATAAATTAATTTTTCATAAAAATAAGTTATTCATTTTAGAGCGCAAAAATGATGCTACTTAAAAATAAAAATTTTTGGTTTTTTTTATAATTCCATCATTCTGACTAGTAATAACTAGCTAATTTATTGCAAATGTATGTAAATCATGGCAAAAAGTCTATTTTATAGTTTATTGACAAAACCCAATCATTAAATTCTTTTGAACACAATAAAAAACAATCGCAAACTCAAAAATTAGATTTTTTCTATTATATGCTTATACTTTTGCACGTCAGTGTACTCTCCAATCATATTGTACAAAATAAAAAAATAATGTAATCCTCTTAGAAACATATATTTTCATGTTTCAGGCACTAAAATCGTGTTTTTCTCTCTCTGCGTAACGCAAAACCACGATTATAGAGCCTTCAATATAAAAAATTATCAAAAATATCCTCGATTCAGACTTAGACAATTTTATGGCTCAGCTTCGCCTCGCTTCAAAAATAGTTACTTTTAAAAAAAACTCTTCTGAAAATTGTGCCAGGCAACACATTCTAGTTGATGTAGTCGTAGCACATTCTGGAATGCAGATAATTCGTATTGCGTTCCTGAATATAACAACAATGAAGTCAGCTCGACCAAGGAATATAATTAAACAAGGGAGCTTTTTCGAGTGGGGTCCAATCACGCTGAACTAGATCGGAGCATTAGACCGAGTGATCCTCCGGGGATCGATGGAGAACGGGCAACAGGAGGCGACGGAATCCAGTTATTCCGCAGACTGTCCTCGCGTCTGGGCCTATTATAATAATCGTATTCGCGGGAACTAACCGTGATTATAACACTCGCGAGTCGTAACAAACTGGCGCGACGTGGCCGGGTAAACTGAATGCCTCGCGAGATTTTCCGACCTGATGGTATCAACCTCTTCGCATTTTCATTCCGTTGTCCCAAGGGCCGAGCATTTCCTCGCTCTACCTTTTTACCTTTTTCAAAACTAGACTTGGTTTAGTTAAAATTGCTAGGGTTGAAAGTATACTTTAACGTGATGCATTATGCGTGAAAGATTTTCGTTCGATGAAAATTTGCTAATGTTGTGGAATGGGGTATAAAATATCCAAATATATCTCATTTTATTTTAATATATCACGATATATTATACAATTCAATATATTTATCAGTTTACTTCCAAGGTATTATCATTACCATCAAATATTACATAGAGAGAAAACGTTTGGTAACAGAAACCATTGATTTAGTAAAACATGAACCCACCAATGTTTTGGGAAGTACAATAAAAACTTTACGTATGATAACCAAATTATTAGTTATTAAAATCTAAGTATCAGTCATCAAAATTGAGCATCAGTTGTTATAACAGAAATTTTGGTTGTAGTACCCAAAACTTTGGATGGTCCATATTTTACTTAATCAATGGTTGCTGTAACCAAACCATTTCTCCTCGTGTATCTAATTTTTTGGATGGTTCAGTATTATTTTTTTTTCTTTTCTTTTGTATATTTGTTGTAATAGTGTGTAATATTTCTTAAGTTTTCCATAACGTACAACGGTTTAATTTTAACTTTGTGCCTAACATAAACAAAATATTTATGTAACAATACTTTGTTTACTATAGATAGTCAAAAAGTGTTGAAAATTAAATCTGAAAAAATATGAATTATACCAGTTTTGGATAATTCGATTATTTTTATTATTATGAAAAATTTTTGGTCGTAATAGTTTTAGATTTTTGAGTTTTAAATGATGATTTATTTGCATGTTTGATATTTTGGACGTTTTATATTGAATGTTATGTTCCCAAAGAATGCTTTATCAACGAACATTTTCGAGTTTTGGAGAATTGAAGAAAAAATTTTACTGATTTCGACTGGCATGTTTGCGAAGATTGAAATTTCGAGAAAGTTTTGGAAGATGATGGAAAATTTCTTGATTTTACGAGCATTTCCGTATTTGCTTATGAGCTTTTGCCAATTTCTAATGAATCTTTACATTTTACAAAGTTTTCAAGTATCGTAAAATGTGAAGTATTCTAAGCATTTTAAATTCATATAGCAAATTGACATTAAATTCAAAGAATATCAATAAATCTCAAAGTACAAAGTTTCAGGGAAAGATATTATACCAAAATGAACTTGTATTTGCCTGAATATTTATCGTTGCGAAATGAAAAATTAGTCAGTGAAAACTTTTCTCGATTGATTGATTCATCCATATTTGATAAAATGTTTTGCAGAATTTAACGACCTTTACAGAAACTTCAAAAGTATGATATCGTAAAGTTTCTAAATAACAATTTAACAATGCAAACGTTTTATTTGGGAACAAACATTGATTTCAATTTTTGGCACATTGAAAATGAAAAGTTTATTCGGTTCAATAAAAAAAATTCAATGTTTTCCAATTTGTAAACAACTAATTCAAATGCTAATAGTATGAAATTAATAAATTTAGTAACTTACTTGTCAAGTAGTTAATTGCATTACATTGTTTATCTCCAAGTTCACGTATTTTTTGCCTTCGTGTCTTTATTTATATGCTTAAAATTGCGGAATGATAACAAATAATTTGGAAATTTGGAATGTCCATTTCAAAAATAACATAAGGTATTTTTTTTAATCTTACTTATCGAAGTCAATAATAAAACGATTTTCAACCTCATTGCACTACATTTTTTATTTGACAGTTTTTAAACTAAAAAATTCATGTCTTGCAGTACAAAAATGTTTATGCTCTCAAATTTTTGTGCTGAGAAACTTGAATATTGTATTCAAATTATTTAACAACTTTTCATCTTTTTCATGATCTTCAATCGACTGTTATAGAAATCAAATTGCTGCAAAAGGAATAGTCATCTAAATTTGAATTCTTTACTTTTCAAAGTTATAAACTTTTTTTTATTGACAATAATCAACAGAACAATTCAGTTTCTTATAACTTTCTTTCCCAAAAATTGTCTTTAAATGTTTTATCAGTATACAATGTAAAAATCTCTGAAATTCAGTTGCAAAACTTTCTTAACCAATAGTGACATATCATGATCTTCCTAAATATTCTTAGCTTTGGCATGTCTGAACTCGTCTTTTCAAGAATAAATTATTCGAGTCTATCGGATCTAAATTCAACTTGTGACGCAGGTACCGAATAATTGAAATTGACGCGACAAACGAAGATTCAGGGGATTTACGAAGCGAAATTGGCGGTAGTATAACGTGTCAAAGAATTGATGTTGGTTCTGGTTGAACGAGTTGATCAAGAAGTAGCGGCGACTAATGGCTGGTTGCGTAAACAGGGCTTGGTCAAGTCAAATATGACTTGTAATTGATAGAGCAGCGGTCGTTTGATGTACAAGAGCTTTGATTGACTTGTGCTTGCAGAGACTTATGCATGAATCTGATTTGACTTTTGTAACTCTGAGTTCGACATCGATGAAATGTTTTAAAGTAGATTTATATCGTTGGGGAATATCAAAAAAAAGGGCAGCAAGGCTGATAACGATTATGATATGAATTATTTATGTCAAAATTATAATTATATTAGTTTTTAAAGATAACTTTTGTCAACAAAATTATTTCACATCTAGATGGGTGATTTAAAGAAGATTCAAATTATAATGAATTTCATTTTCATAAACTCCACAATGTTGTAGAACTAAGTTGTTTGCCATAACAAACAAGCACGTTGAACTTTTATGTAATAAATCATCTATAAATTTTAGTGTGTACATCTACGATTTCGACGAGAACGCTCTCCTACGAAGTTAATTTATGAATTCTATAATATAATGTTTCGTAGTTCATCAAAATTCACGACTTTGCGTAAAGTGTATTAAATTCCAATAATGGGAAAACATACTGTAAAGTGGGTCGTGATTATAAACTTACGCTTACTAATTCCCTTATTGCCAATACTCTGACGAACAAGCGACATCGAAATCCAGCGCGCATTCTATCCAGTGCACTCGGATGTTTGTACCTTCGTGTAGATTTAGAGTTACTTTCCTCTCCGGCGTCCGCGTGTTTACACAATTTATCCTGGTAATGTATGTACATGCGTGCTATGTTTCGACTAAAATTAACTGTTTCTGTTTGCGCAAATGAATCGCCATAGTTATCAATACATACACGCGACTTCTACGCGGATTTTGTTATCTTTCGTCTATTGCTCGTTCACGATTGATGCCTGATTCTGGAATATCGACGATCAAGCAAATTCAGTACTTTTGTTTAATTTTCAAATCTTACAGTCTGATTTTCATCAAGTTTAACCAATCTTACTCACTTCTGATTTTCTAGATTTCCTGGTGATCTGGAAAATCAGTAGAAGTAAAAGAGACTTTTCGAAAGTAATTGATATCGTGCTTTTTTTTAATTTAGTGAAATAGAAAAAAAGTTATCCTGATAATTATATATAATATAATATATATTGTAACACACATATTCATAAAGATATTAATTTCAATTTCAGAATGAATTTTTATTTAAGTAATAATATTATGAAAAAATAGTTGTAATTCTTTTATAATACAGGGTGGTCCAGTTTAAACGGATAATACTTTAACCAAATTTTTCTCATATTTTTCTGAATCGAAAAGTCCTCTGCCACTTTTCACAAAACTCAAAAACAAAAAAGTTATTCAAGTTTGAAATTTAAACAATAAACGTGCTTTTACGAGGAG
>JAPYZL010107755.1:0-18058 GCA_030522825.1 Platygaster orseoliae
TTCTCTAAACGATATTTTTCAAAACGGTGTACATGATATCTCAAGATCTAACTAACGAATCGACTTGAAATTTGACACACTTATTTAATAAATGAGTACGCTGGCATCACGTAGGATTTTGCCAATATCTCGTTTTGTTCAATAACTATTAACATTTATAACGTGAAATTTGTGCCAAAAAAACGTATATAAAATTCAGGAATTTTTTCCTCGTTGCCAAAAAATGCTAAAAATAAAAGGCTACGTGACACGATAGCCAATACAATATAGATGATGAGCATATTTAGTTTTTTCGTTTCGGACGACTGGTTTTCGCAAAATCATGTACACCATCGAATGATGCGTGAAAATCGAAAAGTTCGTTTTTCTTTTCAACCAAAAATTTTTCAAATCTTTTTTGATATGTACGTAAGATGATAAAAAGAAAAATCCTGGTGCACCATTATTATTTACTTCGCAATAAATTCATGAAAATGACCCACAAAAATTGCCCGTCACTGTAGTCTACCCCCTTAAAGAATGAATTTCCACTTCATGTTAAAGTAGCAGTATTAAGACTCCATGTTAAGTGAAAAATCATTCATCCTGCGGAATCAAGGGCGTACTATTCATTTACTCATGACTACTTATTTATTTGATGATTTATTCTTCTCATTTTTATCATTGTTTTCAATTCATGTTTGTAGTTAACCCCTGCCGCCCTCCCACTACAAGTAGTTTTCGAGTATATTACCCGAGCATCCAGAAACAAAAGATTCCACATTATTCTAAACATTTTTCTCGTTGCTTCAAAGTCTTTTCAGGCATTAAACCCTAAGAAAATCATACGTTTCTTTAGTGTTCATGTAAATGTTTGTTGAAAATTTCGAAGCTATTAAGTTCTACCAGTGATGTTTCCCTAGAGCAATAACAATTTGTTTGCAGGAGAAACGGGATCTTATAACAGGGTTGAAAACCAGGACCAACACGGGTCGACCAAACTGGGACAAGGTCTTTAAACAGTTGCAGGATCGAAAAAAAGGAAAAGTTACTGTTTTCTATTGCGGTCCTCCACAGTTGGGAAGAGTCTTGCACTTCAAATGCGACCAGTTTGGCTTCAATTTTAGTAAAGAATCTTTCTAGAACATCATAGCTGTTTTACATTTCAATGTTGCAATTATGAGGTCTTGTAGAAAAACACTAAACCATTTACAGTTATCAATCTTCGAATATAAACATTTTTTATTGAACTGATATTTTACACTTAAATTCAACTTTGGACTGAGCCTGGAATAATATGTTAAATGTTCTAAATTAGATGAGACAAAAATTTCAAATCTCAGTTTTATTTCTGAAAATATATATATTAGCTACATGGAAGTGACATCGAAAAATAAGTTTTCTTGTTTATCCCATAGTTGACATTTCAATTTTTTCTAATCGACTTCAGATGTATCCTGAATTTTGAAAATTCAACTTTAAAGTTTGAGGGTGGTGTTGAAGTAAGAAAAGTTTATTCTTAGCCTGAAACGAAGTCAGTTGTGAAATTTCAGGATTATTTTTGTATGGAAGACCAATTTTTTTATTTGTAGAAAATTAAACGTTCTTCATTACAAAGACCATGTTATAGTTTATTTTCCTGTCAATCGTATGAAAATTTTTTAACTTTAATAATTTTGAAAAACCTTTCTCGTTATTTCCACATCTGAATATCTGCAATGACTGCAATGGTTCTAATATTTTTTACATATAGGTAACGATGTTTTAGAAAATTTTTGCGCTCGCAAAAAGGAATTTTCTTTTTTATAACATACAATTTTAGAATTCGTGTTATTATTGTTACTGATAATTAAATATTATATATGAATTTGTATACTTGTACATTTCGAAAATTTTCTACAAAGTTTAGTTATAAAATAAACAAGTTTATGTATTCATGTATCATTTTCTACTGAGATTCTTACTTGAGTATTTTACTTCATTTTTTTCATGCTCAGAGCTGCTTCATGCATAATCCAAATCAATAACAGAGCAACGAGGATTTGGCTTTGTTTTTCATTCATTTTAATTTAAGAGATCAGTTTTTTAAATTTATTTCAACCGTGCAAATAAACATGTCAAAATCGAAATTCAGTCATGAAAATCATGTAACTTCATATTGCTGATTTTGTTTTGTTTTGTTTTGTTTTGATTTTTCGAATAAAGCGTAGGAGAACCAAATAATTTTTGGATTTTTTTTTCATTATCGAAGTTTTTCTTATAAGTACCTGCCTAAATAGTATTATTTACTACAGTATTTCAGATGTATCATAATTATTGGAGAAATTTTTCAGATATATGAATTTTTCAAGTATAAAATTATAGTATACAAAATGAAAATATACATATTGTCGAATAAAAAATGTATAATAAATTTGAAATCTAGGTATAAAATAAAAAAAAAATATTTCAGTTGAAGTAATTGAATAAATGATTTCGGAAATCTTTAGTGACTTTATTGAGTAGAATGAATTTTTATCTAAACTTCTTTGAAAATCTGATTTTGATATATGTATAGATAACTTTATTTCTTAGAATGAATTTTTACTTTACATTGAGACAAAATACTAACACTCGAGCTTGTAGTGATTTGTAATTTTTCATTTTTAAAATGAAATACAATTCATTTTGTTAAAAATAATCTGACCAGAATTTTAGAATGAAATTCAACTTCTCTAAGAATGTTCTTAATAATTTACATAATAATGTTGTTTTTATTCGTAAATATGACTAAAATCGAAAAAAGACCGATTTTATATAAAAATTTTCATCCAGCATCCGATAGTTTATCAACTAATTTTTTTTTTGACGAAAAAATTATCGATCTCTTTTTCTTTCCCCATTTTTATCTATTTGGATCAACTTTTATTTTCTAGATCCCAAAATAATATTTCAGCTTCAATAACGCCTTGTCCGAATTTTTCCTCTGGGTGAAAAAGTTAATATTTTTCATTCGAAACTTTGAGCGAAATGAAAACACCGTATATATACATTCCTGTATGATACGAAGGAGGTTTTTGCGCAAATGCAATCCATAAAGCCTGACGCTTGCGCCAAAGAATCGCGTAGCCGAGAACTCGGTAGTGTCTATGTCCGACTTTTATAGTGAAACGTGCGTGTTCCTGAATATCTTCGATCGACAAAAAAGTCGCAACACTTGGGATTTGAGAATTGTCAGCAGCTGCATTAATTTTACATTCCCAAAATGACAATACACTGCAAGTGGTTTGTTAACGAACTTGAAAATCCAGGATTGTTCGGATTGACACTTACCGTTTAGCAAAGCAAACAAGATTGATCGCAGCTTTCGATGCAACCATGCTCCTGGCCAAGGTGAAAATACATCCTCCAATGGTTTTTAGATTATTAGACAGGCTAGTAGGCAGTTAGGAATTTTATACGTTTGAACTCCTTCCAAAATTCAGATGAAATTATTTATTATTTTATGTAAGGATAAGACAGAATTATACAAATAAATGATAATGTAGGTGAAAATAATCAAAAATGTATTTAGTGAAATTTAGAGAGCATAGCATATAGTTTTATGTAATTTGTCGAAGGTCAATGATATTCCCAATTTTGAACCTTACCAACTCAAAAGTAACTATAATTCTGGTTTTAGCTAAATTCATCTTCAAACGAAACTCTGAAAAAAAAATGTTTTACTTGGATGAAGTAGAAAATAAATATTTGAAAAATTGTGTTAACCCAGTAATTAATGTATAAAAAGTCGAATCTATGACAATGCTGAAAATCTAGAAAAAAAAAAAAAAAAAAAAAAAATAGAAAATTCTACAAAATATCTCAACTAAATATCTGAAAATCTAATTTAGCTGAGAGTAAATAGCATTCTGAATTAGGGAAATCAGGGCAGCCTTTAGACTTACGAAGACTGGACTATGAAAAAATTTCATAATTTTGAGTTAATCATTCGAATTTTCATACGTAGAAGAAATTTGATAGGAAATGCGTAAATTTTTTAAAAATGAAAATTTTATTGCATCTAATTAAGGTGTGTTCAATTACTCTGATGTAAAAATTTTCATCAAGACTCCAGAATTCGTAATACTATTTTGTTTGTAAAAAGTAAATCATTCAAGTTCTAAGCAGTAAATGACAAAAAACCGAAATAAACTTTTTGAATATTCGAATTTTTGTATATAAACTCATAAATTTATAAATTTATAGATTCGAACTTGAGTTTTCGAAATTTTTCAAGTTGATTTTTCAACGATTTCAACCCTAAAATATTTTCGCTTCGAGATTCATGTCTTTGAAGTTGAAAAATATGTTTGTAACATAGTGCTCGTTGATATCAAATATTCAACACTTTACCGAATTTGAATTCAAACTAAACATTCTAGAAAATTAGTATTTTTTACTGGAATGAAAGTCTAAACTTATACGAATTCACGGATATATCAACAAATAAATTATTCAGCACCCATGAAATAAGAATTTGACAATAAAAAAAAATTTACAACTTGTAACCTTAGCAAACGCTGGGTCAGAGAAAAGTCAGACTTTAGTCTGACTTTTCTCTGACTTTTCTCTGATCAGTATTGGATCGCGTCTAAATGTATTTTTTTTCGTCATGACGAGAAAAAACAAATGCCTATGCATTTTGACATAATCATCAATAGTTAATTAAGTTGAATAACGGATAAATTTAACTTCTTTGAGAATAAATGTTGAAGCTTTGGGTCGGTAAGTATGTACCAACTGTAGCATTAGATCACGAAAAAGAAAAACTGAAATAATAATTTTTAATTTCAACTATTGAATGTTAAAACGCATCGTAGTTTGACATTTATTGTTTATGTTCCATGCTTAACAATAATTAGGCTATAATATTGGTTAATTGGCGAGAAATCTGCGAATGAGAGAGGTCAGAGAAAAGTCTGACTTTTCTCTGACCTCGCGTTTGCTAGGGAAATCTAGTTTTATTTTTCCAAAAGTTTTTTAGTTTAATGTATCAGAACTCAAAAACGTTAGTTTTACCCAGTCAAAAGTTATATAATTGTATGTTTATAAATAAAATATAGTAATAATCTATGGTTTCATGCAAAATAATGTAAGGTAGATTTCATTGAAAAAGAAACTAATCCTAAACAGTGAATGACTCTCTGGTATACTCATCACATTTTCATTTCAAAACAGTGGAATTTATCAGAGATCAATACCATTAATCATACAGTCATAGAATCTCTATGAAACAGAATTCTCAAAAAAATTTTTTATTCTGTAGATGAGGCTGAAACTGTGTCCTATCAGACATCTCATCGTCTTCCTCAGTTGGTTCATCCGTATATTCAAATGCGATGACACACAGTGCGCCTTTAACTCCATGTGCTCTTGCTGGTTGCAAGATGATACGGAATTCACAAAAATGGATATCAATTGCATGGGCGTACCATTTGCCAAATTTCCAGGTGATGATTTTCATAAATAATTCAATAGTGGCTGAAAGCTTGAAGTTTGAATTAGTGAAACTTATGATGCTCTCCACGACAACTGCTCCAAAAAGTCGTTACTGATGAACTTCATATCATGTTTTATATTAGAGCGTTACATGATGATTTTTATGTTCATATTTTTCTTTCAACTTTTTCAAAATTCATACTTGACATTAATTTGATAATAGACGAAAGTGTGATTATTTTCCAGATGTATCGGTCAATTACGTAGCGCAGCTAGACATCGTCAATTCAGGAATTCAAGTCTTGGACAATGATGCTTTATCGAGTTTGTCAGGCGTTGACACGTTAGGATTGATCAACAATAAACTCATAAGCATAACTGGAAAAGCTTTTTCGTAAGTCATCAGGTTTTTTATCAACACGCACATAATTTATGCCATCTACGAACGTTTTTCCACCATTTCTAACGCCTCTTTCGAAAAAATTATGGAATTTGAAAAATTTTCGAAATAACATTCTTCTTTTTGACTGAAAGCTACAGAATCAGCACTTGAAAAAAAATTTATTTAAATAATAGTAACGAAAATAATGATTGATCAGTTTTTTTGACAATACTTAAAAAATCGATGATAAGCTGAAGAAGTCTTCAAAAATCTCTGAAATTTAAAAAAAACGTGAAGTTGCCCCCCTTCCCTCTCGCTCTCTCAATCGTTTTAAATATTCTTTCAAACAAGTAATTTATCCCTCATAAACATAATTCGAGAGTTATTTCAGAGGAATAACTCACAGCATCCAATGGCTAGACTTGAGCTACAACGCTCTAGAAGAGGTTCCTTTCGAAGCTTTAAGCACTTTGAAACATCTGAATTGGCTAAATATGTACAGGTACATATGAAGTATGCTATGATCAATAAATGTATCACTTAATCAGCGAAAAAAAAATGGATAACTCGGTATTTCCTGTTTTCAGTAATCATGTAACATCACTTGAAGGTGACTGGGGCCATGCAAAAAACACGTTAGTCCACGGTTTCTTCGGAGAAAACTCGATCGCCAAGATTCCGAAAAATATGTCGCACTTCTACTCCCTCGAGACCCTGAATTTAGACAACAACAACATACAGGACATCTTGGAATCGTCCTTGCCCCCGAATCTCAGGACTCTTAGTTTGAACAACAATCTCTTGAAGTCTTTTCCAATGGCCGTAGCAAATCTACCACATTTGAGTTTCCTCCATCTCCGAGGGAACGACATAAGATCTTTAGAAATGATTGATTTCCGAAGCGCAAGCCTTCATTTGATCGACGTCAGCGAGAATTCGATCGAAACGTTCCAGTTCCTCGGGTACCCAAACCGCACGTTCTATGTCGAAGATGTCAATTTAGACAACAATAAACTTTCGTCTCTGCCTGCTGACATGTTCCGTTATATGGAGATAAAATGGCTCCACTTGTCTCAAAACGAGATCACAATTATGGACGATCATGCTCTGCGAGGACTGGAAGAAAGCTTGGAGTACCTGAACCTTGAGAAGAATGCCATCACCGCGGTTCCTGCATCCGCGAGTCGCATGAAGAGGCTTTCTTACCTTTATTTGGCCAGCAATGAGATACGCAACATTTCCGGGGATGGATTTTTCGACATATCAGATAATCTTCGAGCTCTTTCTTTAGCCACTAACAATTTCAACTCTGTGCCAGTCACTGCTCTATCCGGATGCCAGAAACTCTTGCACCTGAACCTGGGCTACAACAAAATAGCTCAAATCAAAGCTGGAGACTTTGACTGGGCCGAGAATTTGGAAATCCTGCTTTTGAGGAACAATGTTTTAAGCAGGCTTAAAGCCAACGCCTTCAGTGGGGCTGAGAAACTTAAAGAATTGAGCTTGTCGTTCAACCAGATCACAGAAATTGATGATCAGGCCTTTAATGGGTTCAACGGCAGTTTGGAGATCCTGGAATTGAGTTTCGCCTTTTCCACCGATGTCTTTCCCCAGCGTCCTTTGAGACCGTTGGCTAGTTTGGTGTGGCTTGTTTTGGACAATAATAACTTCAACACGATAGAATTTAATGCTCTGTACACGTTGAACAAACTTCGTTATGTTAATCTGGAGTCCAACAGGCTGCATTATCTTCCAGAACAACTGTTTGTACCGATGCTGCACCCAGAGTTACGCGATGTCAAAGTGGGCTACAACTTTTTGGAGGCTATACCTGAGAACACTTTTCACAATTTCACACAAATTAAGTCTTTGGACTTTACGGGCAATAGGATACGCCTTCTGGTATCGATGACCATTGTTGATTGTCCGAAACTGGTGACACTTTCACTTGCCTACAATCGAATCTCAAAAATTGAGAAAGACGCCTTCAGAGGACTATCCGCGTTGAATTTTCTTCACCTGGAGTTTAATCGACTGACGAGTCTTGATATGAAAGCTTTTGAAGATGTTGGAGGGCCTGGATTTGCTCTCAATGCTTCGTACAATGCAATATCTGTTATTGAAAATTCTGGGTCTACCATCAATCTCACGCATCTTGACCTTGGTTTCAATAATTTCAGTGTTCTTTCAGCAGACACCTTTGTAGCCACTCCGAAGTTACGTACATTGGATCTTAGGAATAACTTCATCATGGTTATGGAAGCAGGTGAGATAGCTTTGTAGTTTCATTTGAATCATGAAGTGCAAAAAAATCTTTTTTAGGCGTCTTCAACCTGCCATCGTTAGAAATCATGAAGCTCCAAAACAACCATTTGGAATCCTTGCGGAGAAAAACGTTCCACGATCTCAAATCTCTGCAACAACTGGATCTGAGTAACAACATTCTATCTCAACTAACTACGGAGCAATTCCGGCATTTGCGGAATCTGCGAGTGTTGAATCTCGCCAAGAACAGGATAAAATCTTTGTCACGTGATACTTTCAAAGGTACGAGCTTGGAGATTCTGGATCTCAGCGAAAATAAATTCACAGTAGTTCCATCATCTACGTTGCTGGAAGTGGGTTACACATTGAGGGACCTCAACATGGCCAATAATTACATCGACAGACTTGACTCAACCTCCTTTCCGACATCGCAGCTGACTTCCCTCAACCTTGCACACAATCGCATCACCATCCTACCCGACAACTCGTTCAATTCCCTCGAACAACTGCTGAGCCTGAACATGTCCTTCAACAGCATACAGGCCAGTTTTAAGGAACTTTTACATTTCGTGCCACTCTTAAGGAAGTTGTACATGATCAACTGTGGCTTGAAAAAGGTGCCAATGTTGCCTCTAGGAACCTTGAACATGCTAGATCTTTCTCTGAACAACATCGAAGACATGAGTGACAAGGAGTTTAATCATCTTAGTAATTTGAGGGTCCTAATACTCTTAAACAACTCGCTGACGAACATGCCTAGTTTAAGCCTGGAGTTGCTTCGAGAATTGGATGTTTCTGGCAACTCGATCGAAGTGAGTATAGTTTTTTGATTTTCATTCGTGATTCTTAGCGTGATTAAAATTTTGTTCTTTAGCTTGGTTCATAGTATAACTATTAAACTCAGATGTAGTTCATCAAAGTGAGCATTTGACTCTTGTGACAAAAGCTAAAAAAATTAGGTGAAAGTTGCTGGTGATGTGCATCATAAACTGAAGTTTTCTTCGAAGTTTTCATTATGTTTTTCTTAAATATTTGAATTTTTACGATTTGTTTTGATTCGTTAGAAAATTTTAATAGGATTCTTAAAACTTAAGAAAAATCCGAGTCAAAAATGTTTTATGTATAACTAGTGCTATACTTAACTGGCAGTAACCTTCCTTATTTATAATTCCCTACCATACCAGAAAATAAAAGATCAGCTCCAAGATCAAAGTGGGAACTAACTAGCTTGGTTTAATTACTTCTGATAAAAATGTTTGCAATCAGTTAAAAATTCCTAGAAAATATTAATTCGGAAACAACTGTACAAACAATGTATATACTTTATCGTAGAGCTTATCAATCGAAAACTTTCGGGGATACCCAAGGCTAGAAAAATTGAACTTGGGAGGTCTAAGCAGAGCGAGGTCAGTGAGCAAAGACTGTTTGCAACCCCTGCAATACTTGAAGGACTTGAAAATCCAGTGTTGGCCCGAAACTAGTGGATTCCGTCTTCGCAACGTGCTCAGTGGCCTGCCTCTGAGAACAGTCGAGATTCAGATGATGGAACCTGTCTTGAAAAAACAGTTGCAGAACATTTTTACCAAACAACTACAAGAACTTACAATAACTGGGCAGCTCTTGGAAAGCATAGATCCTGAGGCCTTTGCCACAATTGAGGGTGGTCAACTCACACTTCGTATCAAAAATACTCGAGTGCGAAAACTCCATTCCGACATTTTCTCGACTCTAACCAAGCATTTTTCGGAACTCACTTTGGACTTGCGCAACAACCATATCAATGAACTCAGTCCGTCCATCATCTATGGGAATATGTCTTGGGAAAGCGTTGGGACCAACATGGTCGCAGGTGAGAATCTATATTTCTGCGCCATTAACAATGTTCTTGAACACTTTCTGCTGGCCTACGAACTTTCAGTATAAAATATTCTATTCGAATCGTATTCGAAAAAGGCCAAATGATCAAGTCTGGGGTTGACAGGTGGTCTGCAGATAAGTGGGAACCCTCTGGAGTGCGATTGCGAGATCGCTTGGCTGAGCTTGTGGCTCCGGAGGTGGCTCAGAGAATCTCAGCAAATCCATACAGCCTCGCAGTCTAATGCTCAGCATTTAAGGAGCCTTGCAGGTCGCGCGGTCTGCACAGAAACCACTCCGTCTTACTCTTCCGACAAGGTTCTCTTGACCTTGGGCACGCCGCACACCGCCTGTCAGGCATCTGCCTTGAGCTCAGCCAATCACAAGAGACTTTTCGCTGGTCTACATCTTGTTTTCCTTCAGCTACTACTTCTCCTCATCCTCATTGAGTGAATGAGCTACTGTTGCCTTCTTCCTACGTTTATTTGACTGAAGAACTTAACATAGAAGTGATAAGACATATTCGATTAAATCTTAATGACCAGGAGCGTGAGCATAAAAAATTTTCGAGAGAGGTTTTTCGAAACTATATATTTCCTCCGAGATGATATGATTTTTGATCTTGGAGGATGTAGAAACGGGAGTTCGTTTTTTTAATTTTTTGAATTACTCGGGATTTTGAGTTTATGTAGTTTTTGTTGTACAGAATCGCACATTTTTTTTGTTCGTATTGAATGTGATGAAATATAATGTTTGTGATTTTCCAGCCACTGAGGATGAAGTTTTTTTTCGAATACTTTCGTTATTTTCATAATTTTTTAGTATTTATACAACTTGAAGGATTTTCCGATATTATTATAGATTTCTATTCTGATTTTTAATATTCGATGATTATCAATCTCGAAGATCTGTGAAACAAAGTTATTCAAAGTTTTATTACTTTCATAGATTAGAAAAATAATATTAACGCAGATTTAGATATTTTACATAGATTTTCGAAATTGGGCCCTATAGCAATGATAATTTCAATGATTTTGAGTATACAAACAGACTCTTTAGAAAAGAGCATCTTTTATACAGATGCTCGGTACTTTTTGTTTGTTTCTTTTTTCGTGTTTTATAGTATTCATACAATTCAAAGAAAACCTCTGGTATTTTCATTCATAAGGCCTTCTACGATTATATTTACGATGATTTTTTAAAATAAATTTTTGAGAAAATTTTGAATGCTTACATAGTTTTGTATTAATATTATTGATAGATTTATAATATTTCTTGCATTTTTTAAGTATGTAGAATATCTTAAAGGGTTCTTTTATATTCTCATGGATTTTCAGTATTTTTGTAGGTTGATATACTATTTTTGAGATTACAATGAATTATCCAATTTCGATCAATTTTCGGTAATTTTATTGATTTTTGGTAAAATCACATCTACGCATAAAATTTTAATACTTTCCAGATATTTTGTATTCTCGTATTTTGTTAATATGTACATATAATTTTTTACCGCGTATTTTTGTATTCTTTCAGATTTCCAGTATTATCAGAAATTGCTGTATACGTTTTTTAGAACTTGATGCTCCAGAATTTTAAGTTTTACAGATCGTGTAAGTGTTTTTCCAGATATACAGAAAACAGTTCTTTCATAGAATTCTATAACTTTAGGTATTTCTTTGGAGTTGGTGTGATTCATAAAATTTTATGGTATTATTATATAATGGCATTTCATTTAGGTTTCAATAATTCGATGCCTCAGGGTGCAAAGTTATTTTAGATCTATACCATTTTCGTTGATTCTAATTTTTGTTGTTATCCAGTGAATTGAAACACTTTAATGAATTTTAATTTTCCTTTTTATCCTAGCCGAAAAATTGTAATTGTAATTCTGTTGAAGGAAAAAAAATTTCTAAACTAAGATTATTGTTATTTTGAATTATGGAAATCAAGAATTATGAACAACTTTCGACTTTTATAACAAAAGTGAAACTATTTTTTACACTCTCTACTTGATTTCAGCAAGTACGTATGTTTTTATTTTTTTATTTTTCTGTTATTTATTATTCGTATTTTTCATTATTGATTTTCGAAGTTCTTACTTTCGTTGGCTTATTATTATCACTTTATTATATTTTATTTCAAAAAAATTATTTTTATTCTAATTTTTGACGGTGTTTAAAACTCCCTTCAAAACTCGCCTATGCCTACGCGCCTGCTAATGATGATTTTCATCATGTAAAGCATCGTCGTAAAGAACTTAATTCATCAGTCCATTTGACAACATATCAAAGACTCGATTTTTTGAATCATCACGATTTGTCAGATTTATTATGTATGACATATATGTTTTAAATATGATCTTTTTTTATTTGTATTCAGTTTGTTTCTTTTGGAAATAACTTGTTTGAATTTTGAGAATGTCGAGATTTGCTGGGTGTCTCTTGTCGACATGTTTACGTAAATACATTGCGCACATCTTTTGAACAGTTTATAGAAACTATTTATACGATGTTAACAGTCTTGTCTTTTGATATGATGTTTTCATAAAATTTACTCAAATATGCTCACAAGGGATTCCAACGCATTTTTCTAATTTAGAAAGCGAATGAATTTTTGTCGCCTGTTTTTGTTACATATATACACCATCGAAACATCGAAATATTGTATATTAATTAAGATTGTTGAAATTTTTTGAAAGTTAGGAAGTTAAGGCTCTATTAAATGCTTGAACTCCAAAATTTCCAAAATACGACATAATTTTCTTGTACTGAAAAAAATTTCTTGAGCATAAATTCTTGATATTTTAAGTCATAATAAGAGGAAGTATGCAAACGAAGGTCAAAAAATATAAAAGTTTTCGTAAACTAACCTGACGATAATTTATAAACTTTTGTTTTACAAAATACTGAAAAAAAAACAAAAACAAAAAATTTTTCCTACAAGTAGTATATTGGTATATTTTTATTGACAAAGCTTTTCCAATGACCAATTTTAACAATTATGAGATCGTCTGAAAATTTCTACTGCATAGAATATTTCGATTTTCCTCGTTTTATTAGAAATCCAGAAGTAGATAAAAATTATGAAATTGTTAATTATTATCGTACACTGTCGAAAACACTTAGCGAAAAAAGTTTTTGAGAATCATAAGCGTTGCTACACTTTCGAGGAAAAAAAAACGATACTTCGGCTTCATTTTTCGAAAAATAATTTGATATCATAAGCAAATTTAGTAAACATTTTCCGAAACCCTGAGATAAAGTATATCTAAAAGAAAATTTCTTAGCTAATCGATTTTATCGATTCAACCAACGAGAATCGTAATTTTTTTAGTAAGTCTACATTTTTAAAAGTAAAGCACAACATTTTTTAACTTATTTTATGTTCACGATTCTCCGAATGACTTATTTAAACTCTGTATAATATAAGAAGAATAGAGGGTTTTTTTTTGAATTATAGCTAACTATTTATTCCATGCCATGAAAATCCATATGTTTCATTATATTGTGTATTGAGTTTTTAATAATTAATGGACAAATTTCAGTTAAGAGCTAAAGTTACTGCCTATACAATCAAACATGCAAGACTGTGTATGAGATTAGTTCAAGTTTTAATAGATTTTCCACCTCTAGAATCGTCTCTATTAGTGTAACTGCTTGAAAAAAATCTTATATTTTTTTTGTAATAACATATGTAAACGCCAGGTGTAGAAATCCATAACAACGTGCAGGTCAATTAACACTTTTTTTGTACAAATATGTATTTTACAGTTAATCACAATTATTTTAACAGTCGATACTGATACGTGTTTTCTACCAACTTCTCTCGTGCATTCAAGGGCCATCGGGAAAATGTAGAACGTGTTTTAAGATCGTAAAATTTTTGAAGACAAATATTGATACAGGAATAATGTAATTGTTAATAAAAAACGAATTTCGGTGAATTCCGATGACCCTCGAGATTGCTCGAATCACTAGAACCTAATTGTTATCACCATCATAATCATCACCTCGTTCTCCAGCAGTTTGAATCCGAAACGGATTTTGGACTTTGATGAAAAACCAAGACAAGAATACTGTAAAAAATTTGGCTCCACCAAGTTAATTATCTGGCTTGTCTACTCTCCATTATATTATACAGTTAAATTATAATTTACTTATTTGATAACTCGTCAAGAAATGACTGCACGTACGATACGATTTTTGTTTATTCATAGAACATTATGTTCTTATTGCAACAAATTTACAAATAAGTTTTCGATTGAATCTTAGAGCCAAAGTTTTTTTGAACATTAAATTTTAGAAGATTAAATCTTGCAATCTCAAATATTCTCTTCGTCAAGTGTCTATAACTTCAAAGTATAATATTCATAATTTTTATTCTTCATTCACATTTTTATTTAAAGACATTAATGAAATTCGTAAGAAATTCACAACAGCAACCTGTAGAGGACGAGTAGAACAATCAAAGAAGTTAACAATAAATATATGAAAAAAACTCAAACATGCTATATGGAGAAAAATATTCTCACGACGTTACACACATTTGTAGTTACTTTTTCGTGATGCAAACGATTCTCCAAATTCGCTAAGGTTGTGCAAGGACGAAGTTTTATATAATAGTGCATGATATACACTGAGAAAATATACTGTGCGAATCAAAGAAGAATATTCTGTGATGCTTCTTCAGTTTTTTATAATCGCAAGCCGTTCTTATTTGATAGAATAATGATTTCTCAATATTCACGGTCTTTTCCAGAAATTGTTATCTCGGAATCGAATTTCCAGATTTTCACTATCCAGAACAATTTTCTTAGGTAGAAATTTTTCGGAAAAGAATAAAAACTATGAAAATTATAAAAAAAGGCTTTCAATCTTTTTTTTTAAAATCAAAATAAAATAAAACAATCGATTATTTGTAAAAGAGAAAAAAAATAATATTGTGAGACAATTAGATATGAATAATTAAGAGTTCCTTTTTGTTTTAAATGAAGCAGAAAACTTTTTTTCAAATTCCAGTTATTCCAAAAAATGTTTGCTCCGAAAAACGTATTCTGTTCAAAGGGCGGAAACGTATTTAAGGCTCATAAAATACTTTTGTCGAATGTAGTTAAATGAGAATTTTTTATACACTCTTATAGACATATTTTTGTGAATGTAGTCCACATAAACTGTTTATTTGATGTTTACACTAAGTTTACATGAATTTTATGTAATATCGTCTCAGCTGTGTACAAAAACTTTGTGCCAACAGTTTATGTAAAGTGTTGATACAATGTTTGCACAAAGTTTACATAAAATATATGCACACTCTGTGTAATCATCAGATGAACAGTTCATGTAAACAGGTCTACAAGGGTGGTTTTTTAGAATAGCCTTCTGAGAGTAGCCTTGCAGCGGTACCTTGCCTTCAGCATCAGCTAGACCGTCGTCGTTTCTGTACATTGCACTGCAGCAGTTGGATTGAACACATAAAGCGGTGTAATAACAATCATTGTCCCACCATTGCAGCATCTGATGGAAGACAATTTCACAAAAATCACGCTCAACAGTGGTTGTCATGAAACCATAACTTTAGATATCAATGATTGCACAATCAAATTTTTAAACAAGATCATTTGGTGATCGCAAAATGTAATGCTCAGATTACTTCGATGATGGTGCAATGGTTGAGGATTCTAGAGCACAATGTTTTTGATTTCACGATTGTGTTACGATGATTCTGTCATCACATTGATACACATCTGATGGACGGAAAACTGTGCCAAACAAACGCTGTGTGGGAAGGTGGAATGATTGTTGTTGTTGCAGTTCTATAAATGATGATTTATTTGGTTGGTGGCGCTTGGGTGTGGTGTGAGCAGCTCTCAACGTTTTCGGGCCAGTCGCAAACGTTCTCATTTGGGTTAAAAACTAAGTTCACTGGGCAGGGCATGTGATGCTTGCGTTCTCCCTCACACATGTAGTACATGGTGCAATCTACTTTGTCTGGGTGATACGAGATGTGGTTGTCCTCTTCATCGCATGTCACTTCGTTCGCTGTTTTTATCAAAATTGATGAATTATCCAAATGTTATAGATTGCGTTATTCAGTTTTCGTGGAGCTTATGGGAACTTATTCAATTTAATTTAACTAATACAATTTGTGCTTTTTGTACTTTTCAATTTTTAGTAATTTTTACTCACGGTCTGGAGTTGTGTATTTTCCTCCTTTGGGACTCGATTCATACGGACCGTCATATTCAAGTTTCACGGAGTAACTTGCTAGCTCTTTTTTCATTGCGTTTATCAAAGGGTATTTTCCGTTTCCGCAGACTCCCTTAAAGTCGTCCATATCCACTGACCAAATCATTATGCCACCGAAACCTGCTTCTTTCAGCCACGCCATCTGAATCAATGATTTACATTTTGTAAGTATTTGAAAAGATCCTTTATACCCCTCTTGCATAAGGGCTATTTTCTCGCAGAATTTTCGAATTTTCGAATTTACCTTGTTCACGAGACTTCTTTCGTCGTCGAATCCTACCCATTGATCGTCTTTATAAGCAAAGGGGACTTGTTGCTCACTGTCCCAAACTAATGTGGTGTTGTCTTCATTTAGGAAATGACATATCTAAAATACAAGTAAATGTTAACTGAAACTCAACGATAGATGTCTGCATAAAGAAGATTCATTAACTATGAAACTTGCAAATGATAAGTTGAACCCTTACTCATAAGCTCATGCTCTTCGAATTAAAACTAATTTTCAAGTTACACCATACCTCGTAGTACGATAAGAATCCAGGCTCGTTGGTAAAATTACCAGCTGTTCCTCCACCGGAAGCTGGGGAACCGATGTCAAATTTGTCCTTGTCAACGAGTGTAAAAGATCGCCCGTACGTCGGCATTCCAATCATCAATTTTTCTTTTGGTGCGCCTTGTTTCATCCATTCTCGAGCGCTGTAGTCCTGTTAAAACATTTTATTTACGTCTAAAACTTTTTTCATTACACACACGAAAAGAAATGTTTGTTTACAGCAACCAAAGTTTTGTTTGTTTCAATTGTAGTTTTCGTTATGAAATGTTTTATTGAATGAATGTTGCTGGAACCTACAAATTTTTTCCTTCTAAATGATGTTTTTCAAGAAGGGGAAGCAATCTGACCCAAATTAGTTTATTAAAAATATTTAAAAAATTATGCTCTACTCAATTATGCATTATTTTGTTAGAGTATTCAAGTTTGATATGAAACTTACCACAGTCAATTTCTTTTGGTAACTTGTAGTACTTTCCAGAGGATGCAGGGGACTGTTGTGGCCAACTTGTCGTTCCCATTGTCCATGGAAGTCATACGTCATGATGTTTATGAAGTCGAGGTATTTGGAGATCTCAGGCACGTCGTAGCTGTCGACAGAATTTTCCTGTTTTGAGTCTACATTTAAGAAAAAAGGAAAAATTCGCGAAGAAAAATGCGAATACTGAAATTTACCCAGCAGCAATGGCTTCGAAACTCGCTGGCACCGCAGCCGAAAGTAGAAGTTTCGGTTGCCCTGAACTTTTCGCTTCTCCTTCGAAAGCTAGTCTGAGTTCTTTCAGTAAGTTAACGTAAGCTGTTCGGTCATCAGCACCTCTGTAATTGAATTATTAAAAATGTTTATTTAGATGGAATGACAGGTAAAAAGGGAAAAAATAAAATTGAGTGATTTGAGTAGAGATCAATGGCCCACAGTTGTGGGCCTGGGTGAGGGCCACGGCAAAGCCATTATTATCAAAAAAATAAATGAACATAACCTAAGTCACTCACATAAAGTCTATTTATGAATTAAATAAGTCATGACAATACCACCGTTTTGCATTTTGTCGTATCAGGAAGTTTTTTTCAATTAGCTGATTTCCAATTCCAAGTTTCTCAAACGTCAATGTTTAACATACAAGTATACCTACATGTATCAGAAACATGTAACAGCTGATCATGAAACCTGCTGAGTGCGATTGTAATCAGATAGGGCTTTTTAGAAATTTAAGATGGTGGGTATTTCGCAGACGACGACAGACAGCGACCAATCAGCTGATGTCAATATTCATATTTATTTGTGTTTATTTATATTTATTAAATTTTTCGTATCTTAAAGAAGTA
>JAPYZL010107769.1:0-10717 GCA_030522825.1 Platygaster orseoliae
TAAATAAATAATTTAGTAAATAAATAAATTAAGTAAATGAATAAATTCAATAATTCAATAATGAAAATAAATAAGTAATTTCATAATTAAATATGTTTATTTAATTTGATTATGCTGAAAATGAGTTACATTGTGATTAAAAATAAAAAAAATGATAAAAAAAATTTTTTTCACATATTTTCTCACCATTTTATTTTAGCATGTTGGTTAATTTAAGAGTTGAACTTGTATTCTTTTTTTAATAAAAATAAAGTAAATAATTCAAATATTATTTGTCTATACATTTTTTGATTTCAGCGCCTCAAAATTAGAAAAAAGCAAGTGTAACGATTCGCCCCACACTTTTTGAATTGCTATTTTTTCGACACTTCGGTAATATCGATATAACTTTTTTCGTATATGTCCTACTGCTAAGTGTGTATAATCACAAGTTGCGCAAAAGAACAGGCCTTAAAACAATATATAACATGGTTGACAATTATCATCGCAGATAAAAAATATTACGCTTACAAAAAACTGAAACGATTCGCCCCACTCTCCCCTACTTCTGAGTTAATTTTTCTTATACATCATTAACCATTTTAGAAAATCGATAGAAATGAACAATATGTACTCCCTTTTTTTTCGATTCTTTAGTATCTACCAACATCGACCAGTGTAAGTCCTTAAAATATAATAAACAATTAGCTACAAAGACTGCAGTTCATCTATGGTCGAGTGGTTAAATACAAGGTGTTGACATGGGTAAGTCCCGGGTTCGCGGTCCCGTCTCCAGCAAACTTTTTTTCTGATGTTTCAATCTGACACATTTCTAATTATGAATTAGATTGTGAAAATACTTCCAGGTAATGCATAAATTAACATCTACATAGTAAAAAATGCCAAAACTTCGAAACAAATTATTTTTTCTTTTTGGTTCAGTTTGATGGAAAACCAAGGGAAAAGTTCAATGGAAAAATTTCCATAGGTCAAAAAACCATAGGAAAATTCAATAGAAATTTCTATGGAAATTCTATGGAACAGTTTCCTACGGGTAAACTGCATTTCTCATGCAATAATGCAGATCTTAACGAGCATGAATAACTACTGAATTATTACTCAAACATCTGCTAGTATTTTGTGATTAAAAAGTTGATATTGTAATCACTCCAACATATCAAAATTACTTTGCCATTGAAACTTCTGCTGTATAATCTGAGGAGCTACGTGTCTGCTCAACCGAGCAAACGCAAATACGACGCATCGGGAACGACAAATAGCTGCAACTCGAATCCACAGAGAGTTTCATTTTGTAAATAAATCTGTACAAATTGGCAACCAATATTCAATAACACTGTGAATAGAAATTCGTGAAAATTTTCAGGACGATTTCTATCCTACTGAAAAAACGGATTCATCAAAATATTTTTAATTTAAATACTTGCAGTTCATTGAGAATATGCTGAAACCATATTTGAATGTATGTATGTGATTCTTAACATAAAATAGTAACTTAAAAACTAATTTGGTTGTGCCACCGCCCCAGAAATACGTTGCTAATTACAATCTCAAGAATATGCAGCATTTCGATAGTTCCAAAATTTAAGCAATCATATGAAAACGTAAAATGTAGTTAAATCTACTGCTATTTACGCAACAACAAAAATTTAAGCTGCAGAAAATTCGAGCATTAGCAGTATGACTGGGTTATTTGCAATATTTAATGTTATGGATACGCGTATCACACCTTATAATATAGATTCTGCATTTTAATTATCAGACTTTTGGGGTAAACTCACACAGTTTTTATTATTTTATTCTCTTTCTCAATATATTGTAAATTTTTTTGATATAAAAAACGAAGTAAAATTTCAGTAGAAGGAAAACTATTGATTTTTTTTGCTTTTTTCTGAATATAATGGTGTGGTTTCCCGGATTTTTCTCTTTAATTATACAAATTATATATTTTTTTTTCTGATGATACGACTAAAAAAGGACAACTAATAAAATTGAAAATGAGATTTTTTTATACCACTCAAATTGTTTATCGAGAAGTTTCGATGTCTTCATGTGGAAATATGAGTAAATATCAATTGTAGTATTTGAAACCATTGTTGAATGATTTAAGGGGCTGTGTCTGCTCAACCGAGCAAACGCAAAAACGACGCATCAGGAACGACAGCAAGCTACAACTCGAATCAACAAAATTTCATTTTTGGAACACATCTGCAGAAATTAGCGATCAATGCCCAATGAAACTGTTAATGGCAGTTTGTGAACCATTTTCAGAATGATTTGAATATAACGAAAAAAATTACAACTGATAGAAACATATCAAAACTATATGCTCAAACTAAAATAGAAGTTAATTTTTCTCTCAAAATTCAATAAACTTTGAAGCGTGCAGTTGTTGCGGTAATCAGTGAATTTCCATTCACTGATTGTGAAAACGCATTGAAACCATATTTGAATGAATGTATGTCACTTTGAACATACGATGGTAACTTAAAAACTAGTTTGGTTGTGCCACCGTCCCAGAAATACGTTGCTCACTACAATCTTAAACACATGCAGTTTTTTGTTAATTTTGTATTATTTTAGCTTTCTTAATAGAAGCTCCAGCTGATTTGAAATTTGTTGCTTATGTTTCACAACAAACATATTTAAGACTGAGAAAAATTTTGCATGAGCAGTATGACTGGGATATTTGCAAAATTTAATGTCACGCACTTAATATCATATCATTAAAGTTCCAAATGTAAAAAGTTAAAGCTGATCTGTGATATTTATTTAATTATCACAAAAATATGCGTATTAGTTTATCGAGTGATAGTCAGTTCTACATTTCTCGACATAGACAGCATTGAATGTAAATTTTTTCATAAAAAAATAAAATTCGAAGTTATTTTATTATTATTTTTAATTTTTTTTTATGATTTTCATTATTACATATTATTTCAAAAATTATTTTTATGAAAGGAGATATGATTTTACAAACTCAGATTTGCTTTAATATTATTATATTCATATTATTAATTTATAATATTCATTTATATATTCATTTATATTAGAATATATAATATTATTATCATATAAGAGGCTGAGAGCAAAAAACGGATAAGTAAAGACAGAAAACATGGAGTTTCACATATATCTGTCTCAACTAGTTCGTGTTTTGCTGTCAGCCTCGAATATTATTGTTAAATATAATATAATAATGTTAACATATGGATATAAAAATAATCTGTTAGTTGATATTTATTTATTAATATTTGTTTATTAGAAAAGAAAAATAACGATTAAAAACCATTCTCTCATCATTTCAAAATGAATTTTTTTAATGTTCACGTTTGCAAAATTTTTGACTATGAACTTTTACTATTTATGGAATTATAAAGAACATTTTTTCAGGTGATTTGTGGAATAATTTTTTTTTATAATAAAAATATTAAACTATCATGAAAACAGTGCTATGCAGTACACGACTCTATCGTGGAAAATATAAAACTGTCAACAAACAAGTCATACATTATAAATAAAAAGTTGAATAAATTTCGTCTTTATTCGTTCATGAATTTTTTCACACTAAAATACTTATTATAAATATCTGCAAGTGTCAAAAATTTTTTCCCGCATGCGTCTAACTCGAATTTTTATTCTATGGAAAAATCTGAGTCAGTAATTTAAAATGAATCCAGATAACTGACATTTTTTTATCGATTCTTCTTAATCACTCGAATTTACTATTTCACTTTTAAGACAGAGAATTTCCTAAAACTGGTGCTTCCCGAAACAAAGTATTTTATTTCAAGTATAAAAATCCTTTGTCCAGACAAAATGCTGAAAATTTAACACAAAACCTAACCTCAAAACCATATCTTTTATTCTGTAAAAAACTAAAAAACAATCTCAAAATTTACACAACTAGAAAAAAAAATTTCAAAGTGTTAAATTTTCAAAATTCATCAAATTTAGAACGCCAGGCTAAATAGAAAATCATAATAATAGGGGAGAGCTAACAAAATATGCTAATTCGTTTAGTTGTTTTTCGATTTTGTCCAGTTTCATGTGAAAAATCATTTTTTGTGTCAAAATTCAAATTCGCCTTTGTCTTCCCTCCAATGATTTCAAATACATTCAAAGCAAATTCCGTTACTGTCCGTTACAGCGGGATTCTGGAAAGTCGGTGATTGCGCCGGCGTGTGCACAATACTCACCCTATTCTCAGAATTCAAATATAAACTTTTTCGTGAAAGGTAGTACATTCTACACATTGAAAATTCGTTCCTGTGGCCAATCCATTCTTTCTTCAGCCAAAATGCGTGGGTGAAATTGTAAAATCCCGATTTCCAGAGTTCATGGTTACAAGCCCGCAAAACTGTTCTATTTTTAAACTGTCCCCCAATGCTTGGCCCTTTGTTCTCTTCATTCCCACCTATAATTGGAATTAACTTTGTGAATATTGATAGAAAATCTGAAAATCAGTTTTATTTTACAACAAAATATACATTTTATGTTGTAACTGCAATAAATCCCTGTTTCCTGTTGAATTGCGATGATTTTGTTCGAGAAATGAGGATTAGATAAAAATTCTACACCTCAAAAATGCGACTTCGTAATTAAAGTTCGTCTTAAAACACGTGCCCAGATTTCGGAATTTGAGGAACGCGAATGGTGCAAGTAACTGATGAAGCAATTTTTCCAAAGTTTTTTGAAATATTTTTGGATAGTTCGTTTATGCAAAACTAATGTTTACGATTTATAATAAAACTCTGAAAGTTGCTGAAATCAACAAATTGAGAACAAAAGAATATTGGACGACAGACCTTTCCGTCGTTCCGCGCCATTTTTTAAAAATGAATTTGCATTCGTTTGGAATATACATCAAAATCTATGTATAATGATTTGGAGTAAAGGAATTGATATAGTTTTTTGTATTTAATCCTACATGATTAAAGTAAATGTTTTCTAATAACATTTTTTCAAAAAATAATTCAAAAATGATGAAGTTATAAAGTTTTTGCGTTATAATAACTAGAGTTAAAGTTGTTGCTGTTTTAATGGCAAAATTATTATTGTTATATGAGTTATTTATTTAAATTTATAATTAAAATCATAAGTTCGAAGTAACATAAATTATTATATTTTCATAATAAAATAATTTTATGATAGTGCCATATTCCACTTAATAATAATGTAAAATTAAAAATGAAAATCAAATAATGAAATTTTCAAATTTCGCGCGCTGTACTTTACATTTTTACAAAATATTTTTTGAAACTTTGGCAAGCATTTTTTAATGCATTTTCGAAAACATCACATATATTTCGTATTTTTCATTTATCAATGCCATATATTGGTTAAACATCTAATCGTCTCGAAATTTCGATTCGTTTTTGAAAATTATGTCTGTTTCTATTGAAAATAATTATGTTATATGTACCCATAAAAATTTTATCCGAAACGTATATTCTATCCGATACCATTTTCAAAGATTTTCAAAAGTTGGCGCGAAACTACGTAAAGGTTTGTTATCCGATATTCTTTTGTTCTCAATTTGTTGATTTCAGCAACATTCAGAGTTTTATTATTAAACGTAAACATTTGATTCGCAAACACGAGTTATCCAAAAATATCTCAAAAAACTTCGGAAAAATTGCATCACCAGTTACTTGCACCATTCGCGTTCCTCAAATTCCGAAATCCGGGCACGTGTTGTAGGACTAACTTTAATTACGAAGTCACATTTTCGAGGTGTAGAATTTCTATCTAACCCTCATTTCTCGAACTAAATCGCCCAAATTCTCCAGGAAACAAGGATTTATTGCCGAAATCAAAACGTGAGATACCGTAAAACGCGATTTTTATGGATCAGATACGTGGTAAATTATTTTTGAAAAATAGGTTATATTTAGTTGTTCCCTGTGCAGTTACAACATAAAATGTATATTACAAAGTTAATTCCAATTATAGGTGGGAATCAAGAGAACAAAGGGCCAAGCATTGGGGGACAGTTTAAAAATAGAACAGTTTCGCGGGCTCGTAACAGTGAACTGAAAATCGGGATTTCACAATTTCACCCACACATTTTGGCTGAAGAAAGAATAAATTGGCCACAGGAACGAGTTTTCAATGTGTAGAATGTACTACCTTTCATGGAAAAGTGTATATTTGAATTCTGAAAATAGGGTGAGTATTGTGCCCATGCAGGCGCAATCACCGACTTCCCAGAATCCCCCTGTAACGGAATTTGCTTTGAATCCATTTGAAATCGTTGGTGGGGAGACAAAGGCGAATTTGAATTTTCGAAACAAAAAATGATTTTTCACATGAAACTGGACAAAATCAAAAAACAACTAAACGAATTAGCATATTTTGTTAGCTCTCCCCTATTATTATGATTTTCTATTTAGTCAGGCGTTCTGAATTTGATGAATTTTGAAAATTTAACACTTTGAAATTTTTTTTTCTAGCGGTGTAAATCTTGAGATTGTTTTTTAGTTTTTTACAGAATAAAAGATATGGTTTCGAGGTTAGGTTTTGTGTTAAATTTTCATAATTTTGTCTGGACAATTGATTTTCATACTTGAAATAAACTATTTTCTTTCAGGAAGCATCAGTTATGAATAATTTTCTTTCGAAAAATTCTGATCATAAATTAAAATAATCAAAGAGAATTGATAAAAAATGTCAATTATCTGATTTATTTTGAATTACTGAGACTCAGATTTTTCCATAAAATAAAATTTTGAATTAGACATGCAGGAAAAATATTTGATACTTGCCAATTTTTATAATCAACCTTTTAATATGAAAAAAATTCACAAACGAATAAAGACAAAATTTATTAAACTTTGTATTTACAAAATTGTGGATTACATGGCGTTGTTTTTGTGATATAATTTAATGCTTACAATAAAAAAAAAAATAATTTCACGAATTATTTGTACTGCTCTTTAAAATTCTAAAAAAAAAAAAAATTAGCCAAAAATTTCGCAAAAGTGAATATTAAAAAAATTAATTTTGAATTGATAAGAAAATGATTTTTAATTGTTAGTTTTCTTTGCTAATAAACAAATATTTCATGAATTCAAAACATTGCTCATAAAATTGTATCTTCTTAAATAATAATAATTTTCAAAATAATACATAATAATGATAATCAAGAATAAAATGAAAAATAACAATAAAATAATTTCAGATTTTACTTTTTTTAAAAAAAATATCATTCAATGCTGTCTATGTTAAAAAATATAAAAATGACTTTCAAACGATAAAGTAATACACATGTTTTCATGATAAGTAAATGAATACCACAAATCAGCTTTTACTTTTTACATACAGAACTTTTATAATAAGGTATTAAGTGTGTGACATTAAATATTGCAAATAACCCAGTCATACTGCTCATGCTTAACTTTTCTGCAGCTTTAATTTTTATTGTTGCATAGTATAGCGACAGATTTTACTAGATTTTATCTTTATATAACAATTGTTTAAATTTCGGAACCATCAAAATGCTGCATATTATTGAGATTGCAATTAGCAACGTATTTCTGGGGCGGTGGCACAACCAAATTAGTTTTTGAGTGACCATTGTATGTTAGAAATTACATACATATATTCAAATATGATTTCAGCAAGGGAATTTGCTATTTACATTTTTATTGGGCATTGATCGATAATTTCTGCAGATCTGTTCAAAAAATGAAATTTTGTGGATTTCAGTTGTAGCTGACTGTCGTTCTCGATGTGTCGTTTTTGCGTTTGCTAGATTGAGCAGACATGTAGCTCCTCAAATCATGCAATAATGGTTCGAAAGTCTTTAATAGTTAATTCTTTTCCAGACAATACAACAAAATAATCAATAAATGCCATAAATTTATCAAAACAGTTGTTGTTATTTTAAATGAAATTTATTTCTTACTCTCCTTTTTTTTATATGCAGAAGTAAAAGAAAATTTATAAAGAATGCTATTTACTTTCTACTGTGTGACTTCCATCAAAAAAATATTTTTGATTTCTAATTACAATTTTATCAAAATTGAGACAAAAAAAACTTCAATAAGTCGTTGGTTTTCTTTTACGGTACAATATTTTTCCATAATTGATTGGCAAAAAACTATAAAATATGTTATAATTGTTACATTAAATATTGCAAAAATCCGTCATTCCGCTAAGTAACATATAGGTAACAGATTGAAAATGATATGACGTTTTTTTTATGAGAATCAAAATTTTGGAAAAATAATTAATACGTTGTAGTTGAGATATTGTATCTAGCAGCGCTTATTTCTGGGAATAAGGTGGCACAACCAAATTAGTATATAAGTAAATTTTGTCTGTTGAACATTATAAAAAGACGTTCAAATATGGTTTCAACGCGTTCTCAGTGAATCATAATTTACTGTCAACGCATTATTATTAGCTCTGAAATATAGTTCCAATATGGTTCTATTAAATGCAACTTTTTCGATGAGATCGAAATTGTAAAAATTTACACGAATTGCCATTCACAAAGTTATTGAACATCGATTGCCAAATTGTGCAGATCTGTTCAAAAACTGAAACTTTTTGTGAATATTCGAGTTGCAGCTTTTTGTCGTTCCTGATGCGTCGTTTATACGTTTGCTTGGTCGAGCAGACAAAAAAGCTCCTCAAATCGTGCAAATATGGTTTCAAATACTGATAACTCATACTTATTTGCATAAATAAAGTATTTTTTTAGTCGTGTAATCTACAGCAAAAAATCTATTCATCTCATAGGATATCCTAGTGATTTTTATTCTTATAAAAATTTTAATAGGGTCAACCTTATGAAATTATTATGAGAAAAACTATATTTATCATGTTATTCATAAAAACTCCTTTTTTTGTTTTTCATGTTGTTCCCTTTTTTTCATTTAAGTTTTATTTCACTTGTTATAAAAATCAATTAGTTTTTGCAGGATTCAAGAATTTCTCATAAAAATTTCAGTTCACAAGAAATTTACGAGGCTCAAATATTTTCTTCTACAAAATTTCAAATTTTTTATAAAAGTTTCGCTGGTTTTTATATGACAAATTTTTCTTATAAGGTTTTTATAAGAATTTTGCCATTCTTTATTAAAACAAAAATCATTATTGGAGTGTTAAACTAATATTTAATGACAGACAAGTTAATAACGACTGAAGGAAACTTTTGACTATTTGTAATTGAAAATATATAATTAAAAGAACTTTAAAAAATCATATGTACAAAACGATTTATTCATTAATTACTACGACGTTTTTTCACAATATCTATTGCTCTTGAAACATTGTTTTTCGCGAACATATTTCTCAACCGTTTTCTTTTGCATTTGTTTTTCAATGCAAGGTTCCAATTAATTTTTGCTGTTTGCTCGGGGATTGGTATTTCAAAACTTTGACCGTTTTCTCCATTTTCAGTTATTTCTTCGGGGCCAGCGAATGTAGCAGAATCTTTTTGCCAGGGTAACATTCCAATAGGGCAATTTTTCCAGTCATAATCACCTGAAAAATATGAATAAAAATTATATTTACATTTTTTTGTCTAATAAAATTTTATTATAAACAGACTAAGTGTTATTATTATTATTTTTTTTTGTAAATAAAAATGACGTCAAAACATACCTTCCGCCAAAGCCCAACTTTCGTTTCGCACAGTTTGATCCGCGAATTTCACCTCCGAAACCTCCAAATTTTCCTCTTCCTCGTCATCTTCGTTATACAAAGCCTCCAGATCCCCCATCGAATAAATTTTTCCTCCTCCTTCAATTTCAAGATTTTCTTCAGTGCTTAAAAAAATGTTCACAAGTTCAGTCAACATTTTTTTACAATCTTCCGGGACATCAGACATCAATTCAAAAACCCAAGAAATGCTTTTTTGCGAATATTCGTTGACTTCCAACACCATTGACCTCAAAAAATCATAGTTCTTAAAACACTTTGGAATTTTCTGCGAGATATCAAGTACAAAAGATTTTCCAGGATAAATTTTATTGGTCGTTTTCCAGATTTTTCTGTTCATTTTTTCGACGGTTTCGATTTTTCCTTCGCTGTCCAATTTCTGCTCCAAAACGATTTTCACTTTTTGCGCGACTTCGCATTTCACAACAGCTCGCAAAATCGCTTCAAGCCATAAAGAAGCTACGAATTTTTTCTCCTCGTTGGCGTTTACGTTTTGAGTCATTTCAAGCAAACGAAGAAAAAGTGGTTGTAGAAATCCAGTTTTTTGGAGCATTACCATGAAATCGTTCCATAAATCAATCAACTCTTTGGGCAAGGATTCAAGATTTTCGCCAAATGTTTTGAGAAAGTCTAGATTTGGAAAAAATGCTTCGCTTTGAAGCAGAGTTTCGTTCACGATGTTGGTTTGGTGAAGATTTTTTTTATGCTCTTGGAGGTATTTTGTAATGGTATTGAGAACATAATCTTGCGCTTTTGAAATTGGGTAGGTCGAGAATTCCGGGGTTATTTTGAGGCAGGATTTTTGCATGAATTTACTGTAACAAAAGTAGAAAATTCAATGATTATTTATATATCAAACACTAAATAGATATTTATGCTACAAGGGAGAAGGAGAATGATTCTAACGAGTGCGAAGTTGGGCACGAGCGGCAGCGAGTGCCCAAACGCATGAGTTGGAATCATTCTCTTTCTCCCGTGTAACATACAATATTTTTTCCCGTGCATGTACAAAAAAAATGGCCACTTTTTTTGCATGGAACGTGGGAGG
>JAPYZL010107778.1:0-18894 GCA_030522825.1 Platygaster orseoliae
GCGAGAGAGAAGTGCTCAATTTGAACTATCAGCTATCAGGCGACTCATGGAATACCGAACTGCACGGTAAAAATTGAAATATTTTTTGATACATTTTACCGTGCAGCTCAGTTGATTATAATGATCGTCAGGTAAAAATAGCACTATCAGGTTTTTTTTTGAGGTGCTGCCCGGTAAAAACTACAAAAATTTCTGTAATTATTAGGTTTTTTCCCGTTAAGTTATGTTAGACATAACCGTAAAATTGACTGAATTTACATTATGTCCCAGCTTTCTAGTGAACTGCACGGTAATTTTTAACGGAAATTTCTTTCCGTGTAGGCATTTTTCAATATCAATGAAATTTTGAAGACTTTCTATACTATTTCTATATACTTATCGTAAGATATTCAGTATTTTTTTAGATGTGCCAACAAAAACATCATTCAGATAAATTTTTTATTTCTTATAGATTTCTTGTATTTTTTGCTTTATATGATTTTTAGCTAGACGCTATGTAACTTTAAATTCTGTGTAATTTTTAAATAATGATTAATTTTCAGTGTTTTAGGCATTTTTCAGTATTTATAAACTTTTGAAGACTTTCTAGTACTTCTATAGAATTATCGAATTCCGCAAGATTTTCAGAATTTTTTTTTTTATGTATATTAAAACTTCCGATTTCACAATATTATAAGCTATTATAAATTAAAAAATATGAAACATATTGTATTTTTTACTTTAGTAATTAATAACTGTCAATTTACAAGATAGGGAGAATTTCCTTACATGATCATAATTTCTAAACTTTTTATTAAGATCACTATACGTATATGAATTTTACTGGAAATTACAGCTACAACTAGTATACTATATGCCAGTGACTACAATACGAATATTTTGAATAATACTATACTGTATACATATATTAAAATTTACTATATTTCATCTCGATCCCCCATTACTATATTTTTTACTATAAAGCACTAGATTTTTTTCTCAGTGCAAGATGGACGATATTCATAATCACAAAAATAGAGCCGGTTTATCTTCGCACTCCTAATTTCATCTTCGATTTGTCATTTCGGTCCATTTTTCCCTGTGCAATAAATTATTATCGTTATCCAGACGCGTAAGCGTAAGTGGATTTTAGGGGTTCAAATCACTCCCGAAATTCGGTATACTAAGATCAAAAAAAGATATAATAATAAATAATACAAATACAGATGCTTAACAATGCCGTAAAAATATTATTGATGAAAAATGTAATGGTTAGAAATTAAAAAAATTTAATTTACGAAATCTTGAGGGCATATCGTATGGTTTCATACGAGGTCTCCAAAACAACATTAATCCTGGTTTCAAAAGGTTTTTTTCTGAAACAAAATTTTAATCATTAATATTTGGCTACGATAACGCAGTGAATGACAGTGAATTATAATAAAAAATTAGAATTTACGAAAATTCTAAATATCTAAAAAAACTTAGAACACTGCAGCATGGAATTCTGAAAACATCTATTCCACTTCGTTAAATACAAACATGAAGAATGCGCGACTCTGGACTCTAAAAGTTATATAACTTGAAAATCCCCAAGTTTATAAATTTGAACAATCGTGCTACCAAAACCAGATTGTCAAAGATTAAAAATAATAATATCTAAAGTAAATATATCTTTTTGAAAAACCACTTCCGGCAATTTTTGCTGCTTACGCCACTGTCGATATCTGTACCGGAGCCCGCGAGATGGGATTTGATTTTCAAATTCTTCTCACTAGCTGAACGGAACACGTACTGAAAAACCGATCAACAAAAATTTTTAGTTCAAGCAAACAAATTTTCTTGAACCAATTTGACTTTTCAAAACGAGGTTTTTTTTTAATTTTAGTTACGAAAATACATATTTCATTTTCACGATTTACGGCACGCAGAACGAGCAGTATTGGAAAAGTTGTGTTTTTCTAATGTTTTGAATTTTTCATTATTCTAATTTCCTCCGCACCAACTAAAATTGAATTATGTTCCGGGCGACGCTCGCGCCGTCTATAATAGCATCGCGAGTATAGCGGCTGAAATTTTCTGCGGGCGCGCACGTTTCGCTGTAATCGGAAACGCGCATTTTTACGCCCTCGTTACTCCGCGTTATCTGACGCGCGATTTTAAGTAAAGGTCGCCACGATTGAAAATGTGCGGGCATCGGCGGGTGGCTATTTTTCCGAAATAGGCGGGATCTATGATGTTTTGATGTTCCCCTCTCTCCACCTCCCCTCGCCTTCCCCCCCCCCCACGTCCAGCGCGGCGGGGGTGGTGTTGGAGATAAAGTTCGGGAGGTTTGATTCTGTGTTGTACCTGTTCTAGGAGCCTTTCCCTCCCCCCGCCCCGGCCCGGCCCGGCCCCTGACATGCCGCGCTTTAAAAGACAGGTGATCCTGGAAGATCCTGCAAGGCCAGTAACGCCGGACACCAGTTACTCCAAACTCAGTAAGCATCAACTTTTTATACTTTTAAAATTTAGAGATGAGATAAATCAGTAGAAATGGTTAGTGATGGTTTATCAGTAGCTTGAAGTTTATTTTTTAGTGTTAAATATGAGAAAATGAGAATGAATTAATTAATAATATGGTATTCGAAAATTTAATAATGAAGTATGGTTTTAAAAAATGACGTGATGAAGTTCTTGATTTAGTATAGATTGTTACTTTTTTTATTTTCGTTTTTTACAGATATGATAAATTGATTTCTATACATGAGTTATTATGCTTATGCATGCCTTGTTTCAAAAAAAAAAAAATGTTATTTATGAAAAATAATGATTGTGTGGTTGAATGTTTTTTTGATTTGGCAGTGCACATTGTGAATAAGGGCACAGTCAAGTAAAATAAAAAATTAAATAAGAAGAAGTGTAATATTTTTCACTGAAGGTTATAACTTTCTTATGTCAATTTTTATATATATGCATTGTTTAATAAAAAATAGTTTTATTTCAGATATAACCGAATAATATTTTTGTAATTTTTCTTAATTTATAATTGCACATTGGGAGTTAAAAAAAAAACAAAGTTAAGTGCAAAAAAGTTGAATTAGAAGAACAGGAACATTTTACACTGAAGTCTAGAATTTTTTAAATATTATAAATTATAACTTTGCCCCAAGTTATTCAATTTTCAATAACAATTCAACTGTGATAAAATAGAAGATAGAAATTGTCTAACATTCATTTTAAGACAAAAATAAAGTGATTAAAAAAAATGTATTCAATCAGTGTGTTCATTTCTGAAAGCATTGATTATTATGTAAATATATTGATTTTAAACTTATTTTCTAAGCACATTGATTATTGTATCTAGAAATATCACTATCGGTAACACCAAAAATCTACTGATACTTACTGATATTTTTTCCATGCCTATTAGTGATGGAATAAGTCAATAAAAATCCCTACTGATAACTATCAGTAGCTCGAGATTTTTTACTGATAAATAGCAGTAAATGTCAATAAGTTCATCCACCATTGCTTCAGAACAGCGTATTTAAATATTCAATAATGAAGTATGGTTAAAAAGTGACATAAAAAATTTCTTGACTCCAAAGGTGCATTCACCTTGGAGTCAATGTTACTTCTTTTTCTTTTTGTATTTTACAGGTATGATTGATTGATTTCTATACATGAGTTATAATGTTGATTCATGCCTTTAAAAAAAAAAACTTTTTTTTTATTTACGAAAAATAATTATTATGTGGTTAGATGTTTTTCGATTTAAAAGTGCACATTGGAAATAAGAGCACAGTCAAGTAAAAAAAATTAAATAAGTAAAAGATTAATATTTTTCACCGAAGCTTATAATTTTTTTATCTCAATTTTTATATACATACATTATTTTATAAAAGATAGTTTTATTTCAGATACAACCAAAGAATATTTTTGTAACTTTTCTGCAAAAAAAAAAAAAAAATAAATAAAAATAAATGTATCATTGAATTTAAAAAAGCACAGTTTAGTGAAAACAAGTTGAGTTAGAAGAAAAAGATTATTATCTATTGTAGCCTACAATTTTTGGCGTCGTTTATTAAATTTTTCATAAATTACAGCTTTTCCCCTAGTGTTTCAATTTTCAATAACAATTAAACTGTGATCAAGTAAAAGATAGACATCGTCTAATCTTCATCTTAGGGCGAAAATAAAGCGATTGAAAGAAAAAATTTTTATTTACTGATTATTATGTAAATATAGTGATTTTAAACTTATTTTCTTAGCACATGTACCCACATAGTGAAATTCCAAAATTGATTATTTTATCTAAAAATATCGCTAAATATCAGTAACGCCAAAAACTCACTGATACTTACTGACATTTTTCTCATGCCTATTATTGACGGAATAAATCAATAAAAATCCCTACTGATAACTATCAGTAGCTCGAGATTTTTTACTGATAAATATCAGTAAATATTTATAAGTTCCCTCACCATTGCTTCAGAGCAGCGTATTCAAAAATTGAATAATGAAGTATGGTTGAAAAAGTGACAAAAAAAAATCTTGGCTCTAACGGTGAATGTTACTTTTTTTTATTTTTGTATTTTACAGACATGATTGATTGATTTCTATAAATAAGTTATTATGTTAATCCATGCCTTGTTTAAAAAAAGTTTATATTTATTTATGAAAAATAATGATTATGTGGTTAAATGTTTTTTGATTTAGAAGTGCATGTTAGGAATAAGAGCACAGTCAAGAAAACAAAAATTAAATAAGAAGAGTAACATTTTTCATTGAAGCTTATGATTTCTTTATGTATATTTTCATATACATGCATTGTTTAATAACAAATGGTTTTATTTTAGATATAACAAAAGGATATTTTTTGTAATTTTTCTTTATTCATAATTGCACATTGAGAATTTTCCAAAGAGCACAGTCAAATGAAAAAAATTTGAATTAGAAGAAAATGGACATTTTCACTGAAGCCTGGAATTTTTTTATGTCATTTTTCATATTTTTTTCACATCATAGCTTTGCCCCGAGTTTTTCAATTTTCAATAACAATTGAACTATGATCACATGAAAGATAGAAATTGTCTAACACTCATCTTAAGGCAAAAATAAAGCGATTTAAAAAAAAAATCTAAATCAGTGCGATTATTTCTGAACGCACTGATAATTATGTAAATATAGTGGTTTGAACTTATTTTCTAAGCACATTGATTATTGTATCTAGAAATATCACTATTAATAACACCAAAAACTTACTGATACTTACTGATAAATATCATAAGTTACTGATATTTTTCCCATATCTATTAGTGATGGGAGAAATCAGTGAAAATTCTTACTGATAACTATCAGTAGCTTGAGATTTTTTACTGATAAATATCAGTAAATGTTAATAAATTCACCCACCGTTGCTTTAGAGCAGCGTATTAAAATATTCAATAATGAAATATGGTTAAAAAAGTGACAAAAAAATTTCTTGGCTCCCACGGTGAATGTTACTTTTTTTTATTTTTATATTTTACAGGCATGATTGATTAATTTCTATACATGAATTATTATGTTTATCCATGCCTTGTTAAAAAAAATGATCATGTGGTTAAATGTTTTTTTGATTTACAAGTGCACATTGGGAATTAGGAATAAGGACTAAAGTGAAAAAAGGAAATTTAAAAAAAAGTAATATTTTTCACTGAAGCTTATATTTTTCTTTCAAGTCATTTTTTATATACATGCATCATGTAATAAAAAATAATAAAATTTCGTATACAACCAAAGAATAATTTTATAATTTTTCTGCGAAAAAAAAATAAATGTGTCATTGAATTAAAAAAAAAACACAATTAAAAAAAAAATTTGAATTAAAAGAAAAGGAACATTTTCTACTAAAGCCTAGAATTTTTTCATATTATTTTTTATATTTTTTATAAATTATAGCTTTGCTCCGAGTTTTCCAATTTTTGATAACAATTCAACTATTTAACTATGATGAAATAAAAGATACAAATTGTCTAATATTCATCTTGAGGTGAAAATAAAGCGATTAAAAAAACTATTTCAATCAGTGTGTTTATTTCTGAACGCACTGATTATTATGTAAATATGGTGATTTTAAACTTATTTTCTAAGCATATTAATTATTTTATCTAGAAATATCACTATCAGTAACACGAAAAACTTACTGATACTAATTGATATTTGTCCTATCCCTATTTAAAATAATTGATTGTATTTTGTATTTTTTTTTTGTCGGATATTTTTTAGGTGAAGGGAGGGGGTGACATAACAAATTAGACGATGAATTAAACAAAAAAAAAAAAAAAAAGAAGTCGAAACTTTTTCGAAAACGTTAAAATAAGTTGTGATTAGCGACATTTTTTAGTGATCATTGAAAATAAAACTATTTTTTTGAAAAGCAGTTATAGAGCAATATGGAAATTTATAAATATCTTTACGTTTCCGACAATGATTGAAATAAATCATCAAGAATTCTACATATGGAAAATTTTTAAATAAGATGAACTATGCATAAAACGAATCAATAAATTTAAAAATTAAAAAAAAATCAATAAATTTTTTGAATAAAGGAATAATGAGAAAAAATTGCAAAAAAATTTTAAAAATTAAAGTATGTTATCATAGTTTAAAAAGCAGTTATGGATTGTAATGCAAATTCTTCAAAATTTTTTCTGTTTTTTGCGTTTTTGTAAGTGGTTACGAAAAATTATGAAAAATTAATATTCCCAAAGAAAATTAATTTTAGGAAAGGGGAAAACTCAATATAAAATACAAATTACAAACTTTTTTGAAAAGATATAAATAAAAGAGTTTTCTAAAGATGAAAGTTGAAAAATAAATAAAGAAGTAATAAAAGAAAATTAAAAAAAATAAATAAATAAAATATGAATGTATGTAATTTTTTAAAGCAGCTATGAAGTTGAACACAAAATTATGGGACTCGTTTTTCGATTGCAAAACACTACATTCTTATAAAAAATTCTTTTGACATGAAATAAAAATGCGAGTAATTATGCAAAATTTTTCACATATCATCTCTAGAATTATCAACACAATTTTCGAGAACTTTTAGAGAATTTATTATGATTCTTGGACATGTTGAGAAATTTTTGGAAGTAAATTGAAACCGTTTGGATCTATTATTAGTTTATTTTTGAATTTGGAAATTGTACATGTAATCTTGAAAGCCAATTACACATTTTTGATATTCTAAAATTTATGAATGTATGAATTTACATCATTATACATTTCAGTGGTATTAAATAAATACATATTTATAAGTAAAAAAAACTCGGTTCATTTTTATATCAATACCAACGTGATAATCTGATTGTTTAACATTATAAATATCGAATATAAAAATTTCAATATAAATTCAATTAATATATAATTTTTTTTATTTCATTTATTTATATTTAATTTAATTGTATATAATTTATTTTTATTTAATTTTTTTAAATTTAACTTATATAATTAATATTAAGTTAATGATAGAAATTCGAAAATAAAAATATATACATTTAAAAATGTACTAAAATACTACACATCACAAAAGATTATGTCCAATGTGTCTAAAATTCTAAAAAAATCCTATATAAAGATGACATAATGTATCATATAGCAGTGTTAACAATCAATATAAATATTTTTGAATAAAAAATTCTACTTCTTGTTTACAAATAGCTACACTTATATGTAAATCTATATATATGTATATTGGAAACTTGGAAAAAGATATTTGGATATGAATATTTAAAAATCCCGAAACGCGCTTCTGTTTAATTGATTCCTTGAATTAAATGAAAACAATTTAATTATTTTTTAATTACTTTTAATCAATCGAATTTTATCCTTTTCCTTTAAATAATCAAAATTTATAATATTATTTACGTATTCAAAGCTTAAAAATTTGAAATGGAAAATTTGAGCATTGCAAAATTGAGAAACAGACGAATGAATCCATTACAACTTTTCTATAATAAGTATTATAATTTTATAGATTTAGTAATAGTATAAACAAATTTTTTCAAATAAACTTAAATAGTAATGAAACTTAAATAGTGAATTTATTTCAAATTTCAATAGTTTTTTTCTATCATTTTTTTTTTTCAATTTTTTATAAGATTTCTGTCTCTGTTTGAATTTCAATTGATTTTTTAGTTGATATTTTTATTTACATTTCTACTTATTATTTAACTTACTTCATGAATTATTGTGGTCTGTTAGAAAAAAAATTATTTTAAATTGAAATACTTATAAAATAATATTAATAAATTCAAAATATTGTAAATAAATATTATAAAAAAAAGATTGTTATAAGTAATATGAATTTTTATAATATTAGTATTAAATATTAGTATATATGATTAACTAGTTTAAATAGTACGGTTCGAAAATTTAGAGACATCAAGTTCGAAAGTTGTGAATATAACCATCATTAGAATCGCAAATCCCAAAAATTGAAAAATGGGTAAATTGCAGTCAAAGAAGAATTATTTGACGACGAGTACTGCGGAGACGCTCAAGCTCAAAAAATTGCGGAGGAAACTCCGAGTCCACATTTGCAGGACCATCAATATGGACAAACGCCTTGTTACCAAATAACGAGGAGACCTATGCATCCGCCACCACGAACCGAGGTAAATTTTAATGCCCAAAAATATTTCAAATACTTGAACTTTTGTTGTCATTTTTCTTTCTTTTTAAAAAATGTGCTCATGACGTAGAGAAAAATTGTTAGAAACTCTATTCAAAGATATCATAGGCATTTAAAAAAAAGAGGCGTTTTTTTCTATTAAAACAAAATTATCTCATCTAATGATTTTCTGATATTCAAATTTTTAAGTTACACCATAAAAAAAGTTCCATTGAATTTAGAAAAAAAAAAATATTCTAGAGTACTGAATATTTTGCAGCATCGCAGTTTCAAATTTCTGGAAAAAAAAACTTACAAATATTTATACGATGTTCTATTCAAAAAGCACTTCAAACAGTATAATAAAAAACCCGAGCACTTATGGTTCCTATGTTTTATAAAATAAAACCTGTATTTTAACACATAGATATCGATTCAGGCAGTCAAAAGAAGACTGAATTTGGAAGTTGGGACTACTAGTCAGTCAGCTTTCAAAACTCCGCGAGGGAAATGCAGAAAAATAGGGTCCAATTCTATAGCCAGCCACACACCCACAAAAAGTAAGAAACTATCAGCAATTTTTTTTTTCAACCGCGATATTTATTGACCAAATTTTCAATCGTTTGTTTCACAGATAAGACTGTAGAGCGAACACGATACGATACATCATTAAGCTTACTAACCAAAAAGTTTATAAACCTGGTTGAACAAAGCGAGGATGGCGTGGTCGACTTGAATTTGGCGTCGGAGAAATTGGAAGTTCAAAAGCGTCGTATATATGACATTACCAATGTATTAGAGGGTATAGGAATATTGGAGAAGAAAAGTAAAAATAATATACAATGGAAGTAAGTTGGACAATATTGTTAAACTTGGCGAAAATGGGAGGACTGTGTTTTTTTATTTGAATCTTGGCTTTGTATGGCCAAATAGCATTTCTTTTTGGTGATAAAATATTGATAATTGATTAACTGTGTAAAATTATCGAATAATTGTAATGTTTTTTATTCAACCCCGTGTGAAAAAGACCACTTTTCTACACATTCTTGAATAAAATATAGTCCTTGATTAGTATGGAACATTTTTTTCCACACTAGTGAAGAAATATACTATTATTCAACTCCCGCAAGGAATATGTGATTTCGGACCCCTGCTGAGAGTTGGAAAAATAATTACTTATCCGACTGTTGACGTGTAAAGCGTGAGAGAAATACTTCTCCCACGCTGTGATCAGCTGTGATCCAAAATGGCGGCCCTGCGTATCGATGTGGGTATAGCAGGTATAGCTGAATCTTCCTTCGTTACAATCGAAAACTTTTCGAAAATCGAAAATTTGGAATTCACATAAATGTAACATGTAAATTTCATATTTCCCGCGGAAATATTTTTATCTATATCGAGATAAAGCTATCGATAGTTATCGATATTTCAGAGCTTTTATCGATAATATCGATAAAAATGAAGACATTGTGTGTGTGTGTGTGTGTGTGTGCGTGTGTGCGTGTGCGTGTGCGTGTGCGTGTGTGTGTAAATGTATGCATTTAGCAGATCAATTTATTTAAAAAACACTGAAAAAATTAAAATGAAACTAATAAAATACAATATTTCTGAATTCCGGAAATACTCAGTAAAAACTAATACTTTGGATCGAAACACTTTTTGAAAATTTTTGTTCAACACATGGTTTAATTATTGTTTTTGAATACCTTCAGGTAAACATAAAAAATCGTGAAATTTTTCGCCGATTATTATCGATAAAGTTCCGAATTATCGATAATATCGACGCCGAAAGATTATCGATATTATAAATAATATCGAAGTTTTTATCAAAACTACTATTGCGTGTTAGTAAAACATAGTAAACGTGACGTTAACAACGAACACAAGTAAAACTACTAAAAAAAAAGTGAAAAACACCAAAAAACATCATGAATTTTGAGGATAGCGAATGGGAATATCTGCTATCGCTGTTCGAAGCTGATGGGTAAGCCGCACTTGCGGGAAAACGAAAAAAAAAATACCACGGTCATTGTTCCAACAATCTGTCAGGTAACCTATTATTTCTCTTCCTCTCAGCGGGCCCCTTTATCAAATATTCCTTGCAGTCGTTGAATAAGGTATTATGAGCGACTAGTGGGAGAAGGTGAGCATCCTACGAGCGTGGAATTTGTCGCGCGAGCGTAGCGAGCGCGGTAAACACGAGCGGAGTGGTTCTCTTTCTCCCACTAGTTGCACAATATGCTATTTTTGTTTAAAAAAGCTACTAAAAATATACGAGAATTAACGAAAGAAAACTATGAGGTCGGTAAAGGAAAACATCCAATTTATTAAAAAATGCATTAATAAATGTTTATTAACATAATGTAAAACTCGTTAATTTCAGTAGTGAATCACACGTGAGCAAAAGAAATGTTATCAAATCACAAAATTAAAAAAAATTAAGTGAATGTATAAATTTCGTTGGTTTTGCCGATTTTTTTTTTTTATATAAATAAATGAAGAAATGAGTTTTAAATACAAGTATTTTTTATTTTCGGCTAAAAATAGGCTTTTTCAAAAATTCATGATTTGTTTCGATTTCGCTGTCAAGTTTGAAATAACTTAACTTTTGTAAAAAAATTTTGTTTTTCAGTAATTTTTTTTTATGTTAAAAATTCTAAGAAATTTTTGAATTATGAATTGTAAATATTTTATGAATGTAAACATATTTGATAATTTATTTATTTTAACAGTGAATCGCACGCGAGCAAAAGTAACATTTCGAAGTTACAAAATTCAAACAGAAATTTGAGTAAATGTATAAATTTCATTAGTTTCACTGAGTTTTATTTCATTTCGTGAATAAGTAAATAAACAAGTTTTCAATAACAAGTATTTTTTTTTTGGCTAAATATCGATATTTTTCAAGAATTCATGATGTTCGATTTCGCTGTCAAGTTTGGAGTAACCTTATTTTTGTAGAAAAATTTTGTTAAAATTATTTCTAATTGGGAAATTTGTGGAGGTCAGTCATTTTTTTTTTTTTTAATGTTAAAAATTTTACAAAATTTTTAAATTATTGATTGTGAATATTTTATTGAGCATTGCTGAAGCATTATTAGTGTGAAAAAAAATGTGTACAAAATGTTCAAGCAAAAAATTTTCATAATGCATTATTTTTCTAATAAAGTCAAAGTCATAGAACTGTCAAAGAAAACTATGAAATTCTATGAAAATCCAAATAACTTGTAGTTTTATGAAACGTGTACACTTTACTAAGGAACAAATACAAATAAAAGCCTGGCTAGTTTTTTCATTAATATCTAGTGCTACTTTCCATTTTAAGATTGTTTATTATTGTTTCCACATACTTTTTTTCTTGCAAATCAATTATTAGTAATTTTTGCTTTTTATTCTTGATTTCGAATAAACCTACCCAAATAATCATTCTTTCGATGTATACTCATCAAAGCTGTGTATTTAAAAAAGAACACTTCAATGTGTAAACATATTTCAACAACAAAAAACAATTTTTTTTAAAAATGAGAAAGCAAAACTGAAAAATATGTATTTCCAAATTTTTCGAGCTTTTTAACATACGAAACGAAGATTTTAGGGTTGTGTATCAGATACATTTTACAGTGATAATTTTCAAATTTGCAATAGAAACATCCACTTTTACCTGTATAATTTTTCAAGTATTGGAACAATTTTACAATAGCCAAATGATTGAATTTTTCTCAAATCAGTTCTCCCGTTTTCGCCAGGGTATGAATATCTTGGATCTGATCTGTGCAGAAAAAGGAATGGTTTTTGCGCGTTGTTTCAGGGGTGGAAAACTACCAGGCGAACGAAACGACATAATGAACTTAAGGAAGGAGGTGGAAGATCTGGAGGCGAAAGAAAATATGTTGGATCGTTTGATCCACGGAGCGGAGAAGAGTTTAAGGGAATTGTCGTCAGATCGACAATACGCGTACGTTACGTACCACGACTTGCGATCCGTGACAACGTTCAAAGGTCAAGCCGTTATGGCCGTCAAGGCCCCACCCGAAGCGAAGCTTCACGTACCTCAACCTTCGATGGATTTCGGTCAACCGAAAGTAAGATTTTATTATTAGTTCTTTTTTACATAACGCATTTCGTTATTTTATTGTTTATTTATAATTTATTATTTTGAATTTTTATTTATTTTCGCAAAACACACACTAAAAAGACGCTTCTAGCACCTAAAAAGCGACCTAAAGGACGTACATTTACGACCAGCGATTCGTTTTCGATGTGGACGCCATTCTTCTATGCGTGTTTTTGTTCTTTAATGCGTGTTTTTGTTTTTCTATGTTTACTGCAAAGAGCGCTTCCTAGGGAAAAAATGGCATATATGCGTGGTGCGCCGTGTCGTGAATATACTATATTTTTTCAGCTTCAAATACACATGATGTCGTCCCATGGCGAGATCGAGGTGTTCCTATGTCCCGATGAACTGCCACCGAAGCCGACGTGTTCGATGATGCCGAGTCAACAGGTGGAGCAATCGACGCGACCGTCGAATAAGGGCTCCATACCGGCGGAAATGGTGTGCGTGCCGGATAAAAGCGCCAAGAAAAGAATCGCGTACACAGAAAGTACCCAGAAACATTCCGAACAGAGCACGTCGCATGAAACGTCGATCGACGCCACGTCTACTTCTGGAATGCACGACGCCCTTTTATCAGAGTCGGATGGATTCGATCCGTTGGGAAATAGCAAGTTCCAGTTCCCAACAGATGACCAAAACAGCATGTTAGGTAGGGCGCAACATTTTCGAAACTGTATTCTCTTTATGAAGATTATGCTCTGAATCTGATTCTGGCTGAATATTAAAATGATAATTGCATGGGTAATTATAGACAATTTATAATTAGGAATGTGTCAATATCTCAAGAACAAAAATTGTTTTTGAAAAAACGTCAGATTATAAAACAACTAAACAAACTTCGTGTGTCTGAATTTTTAAACGTTCAAAAATTATTTCTTCAACTTCACTCAAGAAAAAAATAAAAAATTGGTAGTAACATTAGATAATTTTTGATAAATTTCAATAATTTTTTTTATTTAATTTATTTTCAAACATTAAAAATCAATTTTATTATTACCTGAAGAACAAAAATTATTAAAAAAAAAAAATCATAAAATCATAAAACAATTCAACAAACTTCATGTGTCTGGATTTTCAATTAAAAAAAAAGTTTTTAAACTCCACCCAAGTAAAAAATGAAAAATTGTCATGTAATAACGTTGAATAATTTTTGATAAATTTCGATAATTTTTTACTACTACAACTATGGAAGATAATGAAAACATTTTTTTTAATTTCATTTATTTTTTAATGTCTGGACCTTAAAGAACATTAAACATACATTTTAACGATACTCTGTGAATATGACCAAAAGCGCTGTCCTAATTTAAAACGATCATAAACAAAATCTCAAATTCTATAAATTATTATAATTTTTTTTAAATTGTCACATGCGATGATGATTTTCATAATATTATCACAATTTTTTTACCTTTTTTAAAATTTGATATGAATTTCAATAGTTAAGAATTTTTTGAAATCAAAAACAATTTTTTAACATGTCAATAATATTTACTTCTATGAAAAAAAAACTTTAAAATTTTCGAGAAACTCTTGTCAACTTTTTTTTCAAGTTACTCAAATTCTGAAACTTATAATACTTGGAAATATCACAAAGAAGGACAAAAAACATGCAAAACTAAACATTTCAAATGGCAAGCAACAATTTTGAAACTACTTGCTCTTTATAAAAATTACTCTGAATCTGATTCTGGCTGAATATGAAAATGATAATTACATGGTTGATTATACAAAATTCACAACAACGATTCCAACATTTTGAATGTTTTTTTGCAAGGTTTTCGAGAAATTAGGGTTTCGTTGTGGAGTTTCTGAAAGTTGTAATCATTGTTTTTAATGTAAACAAATTTATAACGTCGAGAATGTGAGATATTAACATTTTATAATTTAAGATTCATTTGTTTCAAGAATTTATTAATTATTATGTATTTACTTATTTTTATTAATTTATTATTATTTTTATTATATAATTAATATAATATATTAATTGAAAAAAAGCATTACAATAAAATAATATTAATATTAATTGTATGATTATTAATTATTCTTATTAATGTAGTATTCAATATTTATTTTTTATTATAATTATTCATTAATTATTATATTTCAATAATTAACTTCGAAAATTGATTACAATGATTTGATGATAATGTAAACATTTCTGTACTGGGTTATTTTTGAAAAGACGAATTTTTCATAAATTTGTATTTTTGAAAATTATATTTTAAATTTTCTATATTTTTTCAAAATTAATTATTTTCGAGGGTTACAAAAGTATTAAAAGTCAATCGTGAAATTATTCGTCCCATTTTTTTTTTGTCTAAATGGATTTTAAAAAGTTCAGCAAAATTTGGTTCTTAAGCATTTTTTATGAGTAGAATTCCTGTTTTAAGCGTCGAAAAATTATTGTAGTTAGAAGAGAAAATTTGTATATTTGGCACTTCAATATTTCCAAACATTTCCTGGTTTTCCATAAATCCGTGTCCTACTTACAAAGTTTCTAAAATTTATGGTTATTTGATTTTTTTCATGATTCTTGACTTGATTAAAATTAAAAGTCTTTTGATTTTTTTGGCAGATTATTTATTCTATGAATTTTTTATAAATATACATAAAAACATGAACCAAGATTTGAGGGTTGAAAATTCTAAGAACATGATTTATAAATTTTAAAGCCTTAAATTCTAAAAAGCTTTATTATTGAAAATTAATTAGAAATTGGTAGAATTTCATAGAATTTATACAGAAATAAAAGATTTTTCACAAGTTTTTGCATCTCATCATCTTCAAAAGGGTAAATTTTTCATGAATTAGTTCATGAAAATTATGAAAAATTATTAGGTAGGATGAAAAATTTTTACCTTTGGTACGTTAAACGTTTTGAAAATTTCCTGACTTTCTAGAAAAAATTTTTCCATTTTTTTAGGTTTTTTTATTTATTCAAATTCATCAATTTCCTAAGTATTTTAAATCAAGAATATTTCATTAGTTTCCTATAAATTCATAAAAACTTGAGAAAATTCCTGAAGGTATCTTGAATACAAATTCCAGAGAGTCGAGAATTTCAGAAATGTGATTTCACAATTTTGAAGCTTGAAATTATGCAGAGCTTTATTATTTGAAGGCTGAAGTTGATTGTGCTTCGAAGAGTTTAAACGAGAGATGAATAATTTTCAAGAATTTCTTGAATCGATGAGCATTTTGAAAAATGTTTCAAATATCATTCAATAATGTTAGGAGGGTTTAACAATTCGGTAAAAATGTCAATCCCCTATTTTTCCAGTTTTTTTTTCAACTCCCTTGCATTTTCGAAAGTGTCTATAAATTCTATTATTTAGGTATTTATTTTAGAAATGAAAAAATATATTTGTGTTGTGTGCGAAAAAATTATTGCTACGTTCAATACAAAATTTTTTATTTGATATCGAAGAAAATTTTGAAGTCTGAACATTCTTTGCAATTTCACCTTTGGAAAAAATTAAATTTTAGTATCAATGGGTATTTTTCAAGCAAACTTATTTTATTCAAACTAGTTTTTTTATTAAAGTAATTATTTCTTCAATCTATTTTGGAGCCAAAATCCGAATAAATGAAAAAAATCTTCTTAATTCACATTTCACTTTATAGTTTTTTTTTATTATTATTATTTGACTTCATGAATTTTTGAAAAATTATTCATTTTAGAAATGAGTTGCAGTGTCAAAAAATTATCCACAAAACAATTGATATTTTTGGCAACAGCTTTTCCAGTTCTAATTAAATATATTTTGAAACTTGATAATTTTAATTATTTGACGTGAATTTTCATTTTAAAAATTGTCAACTATTATCTGACTTACAATTTACAACTCAGAAATCATCAATTAATTAAAAATTTAGGAATTAGTTGGTACTTAACTTTTCTTTACACAGGTGATAGGGAAATTCCTGGACGACGTGCAAAAACTAGCCATTTCCTTTCTGGGACTCTGGCTGTGACATGTGCTGCATTCGATAGTCACATCACAGACAGAGTTCTAGTTAGGCAGTGGTGCAACGCAACGGTGGGTAAAGAAAAAAAAGATTTGCATAAACCAGGGCTTAAAATTATAAATAATAATGACTGAATAATTTTTCCATCAAGATAAATTTGTTCGTTTCGTGTTAAGTGAAAAGATTGTATCCTTTTACACCAGGCGCGTACGCAGAAATAACTTTCGGGGGGGGGGGGGGGGTTGTTGAATTCAATTTTTACTTCTGAGAACGATTTTTGAACGACTTAAAAAATTTCACAATTTTTCCATATTTCGGGGGGGGGGGGTTGAATCTCCAAAACCCCCCACTGCGTACGCCCCTGTTTCACATTGTAATGAGTTTTCTTTTTAAGTTAATAGAGAAATAAAATGAAAAGTATAAGAGGAAAAGGCACATTAAATTTTAAATTTATTGATATCTGACACTTTGAAAACTGATTTTGAGTAATATTTTTAAAAAAAGATTTCACTAGCCTAGAAAATACCACAAATTATGTGTTTTAAATTTGTTTTCCGAAATAATTTTCAAATTCAACATAACATGTGGATCTTCATTAGTTAAATAATGTAGTTCATCAGAGCCTATGATGGAAAAATCAAATTGATTAGTATTATAAAATAATGACTGGCCATTATTTGAAGTCATGGTGCAGGGCTGGATTTACTGAACAGGCAAACTGGGTAGCTGCTTATGGCAGCAAATTTTTAAGGAAACATTCGAAATTTGTTTTAGCTGCGAGAAACTAAAATATAGCAGAGATGTCAATATTTGAATAACTGATGAGAGGATTTTATGTTTATTTTGTTGGTATATATGTACAGCAAAATAAATACCATGTTAAAATTGCAAGATAATAACAAGTTTGATAGTATAATAAATAATTCTTTCAATCGGGAACATTATTTATTAATTTAAATTACATAATACCTTATTAGAAACTCTTTCTTATATTTAACTTAGATTAACGAGTTCTACAGATTTCAAAATTTTCATTTTAAGGTCCATATAAAAAACGGTGAACATTGCCAACATTTTTGACAATGTTCAAATTTTAACGGAATGTTCGGGATAACTGAAATTTCCGGAGTAAAGTTGCTGAAATTGTAGAAAAATTTTTCTTTTCCTGGTTTCTAAATTTTAATATACTTTTCAATAAATTTTGTCAGCCATTTTTTGTCTCGAATTTTCAGAACGCTTAAAATTCTCATATATCTTGAAATTTTCCAGCTCCAAACATTTGCGAACTACTGATAATTTGTGAATTTTGCAAAAGCCCGATTGTTTGAAAAGTATTCTAAATGCGACGAAATATCAGAATTTTAGTAATCATTTAAATTTATGAATGATATTCATAAAAATGAGTAAATGTTTACAATATTGCAATTCTTGCGATCTCCAAAATTTTCGACATTTTTTAAATTTCAACGAAATGTTCGGAATAATTGAAATTTTCGAAATAAAATTGCTAAAATTGCCGAAACATCTTAATTTTTATAATATCTTATTTTTACTATACTTGGCCATAAATTTTGTTGATTATTTTTTGTTGGAAATTTTCATATCGGTTAAAATTTCCATAAATCTTAAAATTTTTCAACTTAGAGCATTTTCGATCTATTAATAATTTATGATCTTAAAAAAAGTCCTATCGTTTGCAAAATGTTCCAAATGTGATGAAATTTCTGAATTTTCGTTCTTATTGTAGAATATGAATGATATTCATAAAAATGAATAAATTTTTACAATATTAAAACTCTTGCGACCTGAGAAATTTTCGACATGTTTCAAATTTTGACGGAACGTTCGGAATAACTAAAATTTTCAAAATAAAATTGTTTAAATAGTCGAAACATTTTTCCCTAATAATTTCTAAATTTTAAAATATTTATCAATAAATTTTGTCAGCCATTTCGTGTTACGAATTTTCAGAACGCCTTAAACTCCATAAATCTTGAAATATTCCGATTCCGAGTATTTTTAAACTACTGATAATTCATGCATTTTTCGAAAGTCACATCGCTTGCAAAATGTTTTAAGGGCATGGGGCCCTCCCACCACTTTCATTTCTATCCCCGCCACCGTCGAAACGTTTTTTAAGGATTTTTCCGTGAATTCACGATGTTTTCGAAAAAACTCTACATAG